>JARHVA010004563.1:422500-607500 GCA_037957365.1 Torreya grandis | reverse complement strand
ATATTAGGGTTGTTATTTAGTTATAGCCAGAGTATTTGCACTTTTACATAAATTAACTCATTAAAACATGATCACTATTAAAACAAATAAAACAATGTGTACATATATCGATGCAAACACATATAAGATATCCACCTAAAGACAACCTCTAATTATGTGATGCATAGATATTCACTCATACCAAGACAAATTCAAAAAAAAACATGTAGATAAAAATATTATATAAAATCTTTAGACTCTCATTCATTTAATCATTTCCATGGTCAGATCATCTATAGTAAATCACACTACCATACATGCTTTTCCAAGACAAAAAATGAAAAATGGAACTATATCTATTATGATTTACTCTACTTTGCCTATTAGCCCAAAACAACTTGATCACTTCATAAACTGACTAATTTGACCAAATAATACTATTACTATGGCATCCATGTATTCATGGGGTGTCTCTAACTTACCTAACATTCCATAAAATGTAAAATATTTAGGTGGGATTAAGTTTTTAGGATCAACACCTAATTATTAATAAATATAAGGTGATGTTTTTATGTTGAATGATAGTTATAAAAACCATCTTACCTTTACCAAAGTTTATTTAATTGACATATTTAAAAAAACAAAAATAAACTACATTTAACATCACCACACCAAAATTAGAAATATAATTTTTAGCACAACAATAAAACCATCTTTCCAAGTATTGCAAACTATATAGGGTACTCAGATGACATTTTCAAGTTAATTTTTTTTATAAAAAAACATGATAACTTTATCTAAGTTTATCCAATTGAGAGAAAATTTGAAATAAACATTATAGACTACCTTTTATATCATATCACCAATTTTTTACAAATGATTCTTATTGTAGGTAAATAATCATCTTGTCAAGTGTCATAAACTATATATATGATATATATTGACATAAACAAATGGTAAATTAATTATTTATCTCAAAATAATATTAAATTTGGTATGTATGTCTCATGTGTCATGTAAAACCATCTCACCAAATTTTATTAAATGATTATTATTGAAGGAGAAACATCCTTTCAAGTGTTCAAAAAAATTAGATGATACACTTTCATGGTTACTCCAAATGATCTAAACTTTTATGAAAAGGTTATTAGGTGTCATAATCTCACCAAATTTTATCATCAAATTCTTAATGAAAGTTAATATCCACAATTTAAAGTGTCATAGGCACAAATTAAACTAAATATTTGATATGTTTATGAGGTAAAACTAAATGGTTTTATACTTGGTATAGATGTTTTAAGAGTATATATATGAATTCAACAAGTTTCATTTTCCAATTCTTACCAAAGAAGTAGAAACACCCTTCCAAGTTTTATAATGTAATCAAATGGTACATATTTTTGGTGACTCCATAGCATCTAAAATTTGGCACATAGGTTACACATGTCATGTGATATGACCTAACCAAGCTTGGGTATCTATTATTTACCATAAAAATAGAACCATATTTTCAATTATCATAGACTAAATAATCCACAAAAACTAACAAAAGTGATTAAAATATCTTTGCACTTTGTCTACAAAAAGGAATTATTTTAAAATATTATTCTCATAGGTTAAAAAGCTTAAGAAAACAGCCAAATACACAAAAAATTTAATAAAACCCTAAGTTAACATATTTTTGGTTGATGTAATATTCTCCTTCACCTTGGATGTTCCTATATCAGATACCTAGGTTAATGAAAATTTCCATGAGGTCCTTCTCATGAATATGTTGCGAGCTCATCTATAATTTTACCATGTTTTGTAACTTTGGATGCATTAATACAAATTAAATATTTATCCATTTCATCCTTCCACTTGACCTAATCTTAATACTCATACCCTCTTATCTTTTTACCAATTTAAATGTCTAGAATGGTTTCCATTTCCTCTTTAGTTGCTTCCAACAACTACTCTAAACAATCCATGATTTAAAATTCCATGTTTTCACTCATTTCCCACTCAATTTATGGGTATAAAATTTCTACATTGAAGATAAAATATATGCCTACACCATATAATTACAATTCATAATCATTAACTAAGAATTTCCTTAAAATATTACAAGGCCCAATCTTCTTCCACTTAAGTTTTTTGTACTCCCCTTTAAAAAAACTCTCCTTGTGAAAATATTCCAAAACTAAGTCCCCAACCTCAAAAGTCAATCCTTTCATTCACACATTAACATGTTGCTTGTATTTTACATTACTCTCTTCAAGTATCCTCTTGATTTAATTATGCTTATCATGCATAACTTAAGCATAGTATTCACCTTTTGCACTTATCCTACCCATCTCAATAGTACTCATCAACTCACATACACCTCTAGGGATGATCCCATACACTATTTTAAAAGGAATTAAACCTTTAATTTGGTTGATTGAGTCATTGTAAGAAAAAAAACTTGTTTTAAAATTAAATAACACTATTTGGGATTATCACCAACTAAATTTCTCAAAACATTACCAAGACTTTGGTTTACAACATCTATATTCCCATATATATGAGGTTAATAGGTTGAACTAAAGTTTAAATTTTTTTCCAACTTCTTCCATAGAAACCTCTAAAAGTGCCTAACAAACTTTGTATCTTTATTTAATACAACACTCATTAGCAACCCATGAAATATTACAACTTGAAAAAGTGAATTTGTAATATGCGAGGCATCACTAGTCTTATTTTATGCTAACAATTGATCCATATTAGAAAATTTATCAAAAGAAAACAAATATGGAGTAATTATTTTTGACCATTTTTGGTCACCATGGAAGAGAAATGTCCAATTTAGTTCAAGGCTTTAGATCATTTGTAGGTTCTTAAAGTTCAATCAAATTGGGGGAAATCAAATAAGTATGAGGTTAGACCTAGATGATTTTTATCACTTAGACATTTTTAGAAGGTTATTAAAGATGTATTAGTCTTCTTGGCCTCACTTTTATCCATTATGATGAACACATATCACTCTCAAATCCCATAATGGTTAAGCAAAATAAATACTTAGTCAATTTTCAATAAGTCTCCAATGATGGATTCATGATGTGAGGTGATAAAATTTGATAGGCCCTTGGTGATGTCTTGATGATTTCATAGTTTGTTAGTCCTAATAGGACTTAGTAATTTATTTAAAATTTTACCCAATGTCACATGTCAATCTCACAACAATATTGAGTTTTTAAAAAATTCCTTTTGACACTTAGTCAGTTATTTACATTTTCCTAGAGCCATGTGTCACATTTATAATCTTTTGGTACTTAGAAATTTGAATTAAATTTTTTATTGATGGGTCAATAAAGTGATTGAAAATTAGACATTTTAAGGTTTCTTCCTGGTGATGGCTTTAGGAGGTGGTGAGATTAAATTTGATGGGCTACTAGTGATGTCTTAATGGATTCCTAGGTTATTAGTTGTAGTAGGACTCTGGTTTAATTGAATGGATATATGTGTAAATCAAGCACAAGTACTCATGATCATAGAATATTTCAAAAGACTATTGATACTTAGTCTATCTTTCAAAATTTTCTTGGTGCCATAGGCCAATCTCCTAGTGATCTTGATCCCTTTAGTCTATATTTCAAAATTTGTTTGGTGCTATGTGCCAATCTCCTAGAGGTCTCGAGCCCTTTCAAAATGCCTTTTAACACTTAGTGAAATTTTATAAAGTTTCTAAGAAATTTCAATGTAAATATGGTAGTGGTAAGCTATTAAGTCAAATGCTTCCACATGTCACAATCTTGATGACCTAGAGTCTCAAAATCACACGTATAGTTCAAAACCCTCCAGGCTAGTAGGTTAGTGGAATGATACCACATGTCATAATCCTACTAATCCACTCTCTTATAGATTTATATGTAGCATAGAGAGATGTCATATCCTTAGGCTATAAGTTAATTAGGATGGCACCATGTGGTATGATCCCCCTACTCCACAACCTCAAGGCAATTTGTTTAATCCCAATAGTGTATTAGAACAACATGTGAGTGAGATGTTGTCACATGGTGAAATCTAACTTCACCATAGAGATAATATTCAACATTACATTTAAATCCTCATACAAGTAAGAGAAGATAAATAAGGATCCACATGGAGGTGGTAGGCCTTGATCACATAGTGTTAGGAGTTCCCAATAAATAGGAGAACGCCAACTAACACTCAACAAAGCCTAGTCAAGAGAGCTTGGGGAATAAGTAGATAAATTAGAAGCTACCATGTGGACTTGGTAGAGTTTAGGGATTTATATCCAATATAAAGAAGATATTTGATAAACCTAGAGTATGCTCAAGAGTCTACAAAGTGTCGAGTACATGGCTCCCAAGGGGAAAATATACTCATAAAAGTTAAAAAGACCCAGAATGAGACAGATGTTGACACATAGTTAGATCCCACCATTGAGGAGCTTGTTGCCAACCATTTTTACACTAATTGAGTCAAATTTAATATTACACTTATCCTATTCAAACATCAAACTCATAAATTGATAGTGTAACTGCATTGACTCCTAGAATTAATGATAAATGGAATGACCCAGTGTCCAAACCATGGTACAAGTTAAATCCAACTAGAAAAGTGGTAAGGGGGAGATATAATGTAATGGAATAAAGGAGAAATAGAGATAATGTAGACTAAAAGTTGTAATCTTAGGAGGATGTGGTAGGTAGTTATGTAGGCATGGTTATGGAAATACCAAGGGGATCCCCACTACCTTGCCCCCTTCCTTGAACATCATCAAAATTATAACCATCCTAATAATGGGGAAGACCAAAAAAGGACATGATATTTGAATATTTGGCCTATTTAAATAGGTAGGATTATCATGGTAGGGGGACCCTTTTTTAGCACATAAATGTTGTATAAATTGGCCCATCTTTGATCCCTCTCTTAGGTATGACCAAATTCTACCCACATGTAATGTCATATTTTAAGCCTTTTATTAATAAAGATTGAAGTTTACCTTCCTTATTTTGATATGATTGTGTGAAACTTATGCTTATTTGATATATAGTTGTGACTTGTTTTTTCTTCCTCTTGTATGTCCTTTGATTTCACCTCATTGTCAATAAATTGATTTATATAGGTTGTATGTTGTGTTGACATTATTTAGGCTAGGGTATTACTATAGAAACCAAATTATTATGTATGATTAAAGGATTTTTAGCTGTTTCTCAAATTTATATGCATATAATCATAAACCTCATATGAAATATTAATATGTGAATAGTTCATTTGAGGAGAGTGTAAGAGGATTTAAGTCAATATTGAGTCATTTAATGGTGTTAAGAATCTAGTTTAGGGATAAAAAAATATTTGATGTATTAAATTCTTAAGATTTAGGTTCATTTTATATCATTCTCATCTTTTTTACTTGCAAGTGTAGTAGTTTAGTGATAGTTTTTGGTGATACATTAGGGAAAGCCAACCCTCTATAGAGATTCACTCCAACCATAGGTGATCCATAGCCTTTGGGTGTTCTTATTATGTTGATTGGGTGAGGATACATGCTACATATCCATATAGGGTACAAATCAAACATGATAATAGTTTCTAGCATGCCCAATGGGACCCTACTCAATTCCATTAAGTTAAAGGTTTAAAATGAGTTTTTAGTTCTAATATTAGAAATACTTAATGTTGAAGGCATTAAATAATCGCTTGGTAACTCCTATAATTTTTAATCTATAGTATACTAGTACTCAAATTAATTCATTTATTAAAGGATTATTGGTGTTGTCCTTTAATATATCTGATTTTTGAGGTAGTTTCTACAAACACCATTAGCAACTATGAATCTAGTTTAGCTAGTTTTAGTGATAAAGCCATCTTTTTAAGGTAAAAGTGTGAGATGAATATTTTTAGCCAAAGAATTAGATTATGCAATTTATACACTAAAATCTACTCAAAACACTAATCTTCAAAATTTGAAATGAGGAAGATCACAATGCAAATAAAAATGAATTTAAATCATAATTATACTAGCATCATGACCTCTTAGACATAATCTTGCTCCAAATTTGACATATGCTTGATTATTTACTCTTCATTGAATGGATTTACTTGAAATACTTAGGTTATTGGGATAACATGTGATTGGCTTGACAATGGACTAATATGATAGAATGGACTAATTTTTCATGGAGTTTTCTCATTATTTAGAATGGAGGGAGTCAAGGATTTAAATAGGAAAAGGAAGGAGATTTTATAATGAATTAAAAATTCATTGGAAGCCTCTAGATAATAAAAATCTAGAGAGTAAGGAGGGAACTCTAAGGAATTTAAAATTCCTTATAATTCTCTAGAGAGAGAACTCTCTAGAGAAGGAGAAGGGTGGTGAATAGTTATAGATTTAATTAGGGAATATAATGATGACTATGGGTTATATTAGTTATTAGATAAGTTTTAGGTGAATAAAGAGTAGGATTGAAGGAAAGGCTACTCTTAGGATAAGGTAGGTAGAAGGTAATTTAAAATTCCTAAATACTAGATAAGACAATTTTTTAGTGGATAATGGGGATTTAGATGAATTAATTAGTTCATGGGATGTTATAAGGTTAGTGTAACATGGTGGATATATTATAAATATTATACTAGGATTAAGATAATATGATATTAGGAAAAATTATATAGAAATAGATGAAATTAGTGATGTTAGTGAAGCAGTGAGAAAATTTAGATGCATACACTTTACCCCTCTTAGAAAGGGAATTGCCTATGGATGAAGTGGAAGGAGTAATGGAATTTTAAAGAATAAAGACACTTATGGATGAATGTTAGTAAATGATGTCAGTGGACACATGATTCCCCATCTAGAAGAAATGTAGTGATAAAGGAGATGGATGGAGAGTCAAAATAAGAAGTGAAGGGTGGGATGTGTGAAGACATAATGGGTTGGGATGATAGATGCATGAACAATGATGAATAGGGTGAAATTTACATGAGTAGTGAGACAAAAAGTGATGATGTCTATGGAAAATCCCTATGTATAGAGAATGAATATGCCTATGTCATGGCTATTAACACATACCAAGGGGGAATCAACTATAACATGATGATGATAATACAAAAGGATACAAGTTTTCAATGTATCTTAGACAAGGACATATACCAAGGAAATATGTAGACCAAGATGATTGATAGAGAAGACCATGAGTTATCAACATATCCCAAACAAGGATGCATTCTAATAGAGCATTAGGCCAAAATAAGATAATGAATTGATAATATTAATGATATGTGTAGCTTGAAGTTAAAGTCAAGTGATGTGATGAATGAGATGAGAATGAATAAATGGTATGATCAAGTGACCAAAATATGAATGGGAATAATTAAACTACATTGCATCGAATCAATGAGCCATAATGTGATTAATAGTGATGATGCCCCTAAAAAGGACACATGAAAGGGAATGCGAGATGATAATAAAGTTATGATCATGGTCATGCCACAATTGAAGGAGGAAACCATAAAATTTAAATGATGAATTGACTAATAAGTGATAATAAATGATTGATTGAAGAAAATATGGATGTTTTGATTTGTTTGGCCCAATTGATAGGTGTGAGTGATTGAATGGGAAGATTGGAGAGATGATTGTGGGGATGGTGATTGATCAATAGACCAATTGATTAATGGTTTAAACTATATGTCAAAGATTTTACTAATGTAAGATGAGAGGATGATGAATGCCAAGATATATGTGATGACAAATGATGGGGAAAGAGGAAAGAGTGGTGGAGTTAACCTTAAACACATTATGTGACTAAGCACTACCTATATAGTTTGAAAAGCCCTTAGGCCAATGTAGTTAAGAACTATATTAGAAAATGATAATTGTGGATTAAAATATTAATATGATGATTATTGTTAGACATGTTAGTTGATAGAAAGAGGATGTGACTCAAATGTTAGACATTAAGATAAAGAGATGTTAGATGTTAAGATGTTGATGACTAGAGAGATGATAGATGATTGTATGGAGGATATAGTATGGTGATAAAGGAATTAGAGGATGATTGGATAATAAATGAGTGAACTTGGATAATCGACTTGATGATAACAGATTAGGATAAATGATAGGATATGGGATAATAAACATTATGATAGGTGATAGAGGATAGGATGAATGATGAGTGTATCTATTATCAAAACATCATTGTTGTAATAATGTATCATCATCATATAAGAAGTCTGATGTAAAATTTAATATTAAGTTGTATGACCCATGATATAAGTATGAACAATAGGACATTGTACCAAAGTGCATGATTATAAATATAACAAATAGCTAACTCTTTATCATCGAGGGAACATAAAAGCATTAGTTATTTTTTTGGCTCCAACATAGCATCCTCATTCATAACATCCTTGATGGAATAAAAATGATGTAGGACTAATTAAAATAAGATAAACATAGACAATTAAAAAAACATATGAAAATATATACATGAAAATAAACCAAACAACATAGACCATCCAAGTAACTTACACAATTATCTACATGTACTATCATTGTGTCTTGTCTAGTTACCTGGAAGAGAGTTAATGGGATGAATGATTAGGTGATGATTTAGACTTAGTTGGTTGTGATGATGTGAATCTATATTAATATTATAGACTTAGACAAAGGTATAGATTTAAGTAAAATAGTGACTTGGATTAGGATAAGGACTTGGATAATGATTTGGATGATAGGGCCATTGGTAGACAAGGAAAGATGATAATATTATAAGATGGTAAAGACATTAGATATGATGAAGAGGATATTTATGACATATGAAAATAAAATTGAAATGTTTTGGGATTTTGTGTATTTTATAAATTTTAGGGTTTTTTTTATATTATTTCATTTTTAAGACTTTTTGTAATATGTATGTACACTATACAAATGGGGTTACTAGCAAAGGGAATACCAAGACTAAAAATCAAGATAAATTTAGATGGAATAATAGATGGGATGATAAAAGGATGAGGGTGATGCATGAAAAGTGGATGAGGACTAAGGAAAAATGGACTAGGGATTGTTAATGACCACATCACGAAGGCACCAGATATCGAGTTGCCTGAGTATCCATTAGAGGATATGCAA
This sequence comes from Torreya grandis, assembly GCA_037957365.1. NCBI lineage: Eukaryota > Viridiplantae > Streptophyta > Pinopsida > Cupressales > Taxaceae > Torreya > Torreya grandis. The sequence goes on along the minus strand of JARHVA010004563.1, from coordinate 598,403 downwards.
AGATGATTATATAATATTGCTCAAGGCATGTTCCACTCCATTAAAAAGGTCAAGACTAGAAGAAAGGATTTACATGATGGTAGATGATGGGTAGGATTAATAAACATAGGGATATAACATGGATGGGATTTACAAGTGATGGATTTTTTCCCAAGTGTTGAGGTACAATGTGGATAATAGAATATTTCACCATGACACCAGAAACTTGTTTTCATCATGGTACTTTATTAAATAACTATAAGACTATTTTTCACCATTAGATGAATGATTTTTTTTACTTTTTACTTTTAGCATCTTGATATATGGATATGGGTGTGAGATGTAAGAATGCCAACACTTTCTTGAGATTCAACTAACACCTATTATGAAGAGATGTGATGTTAGGATTAGGTTATTTATATTTAATATATTGATGTCCTTATGACCTTTGATGAATTTTTATTTAGAATTCTCTAGACATCTAGTCTAGGTGTCTTTGTAGCCTCTATGAGAGAACACATTTCTTGGGAAAGTGATGTGGGGAATGGATGAGTTTAGGTTATGTGTATGGATGGTATGATCATGATACATGGTGTGACTAGGAGGAGAGAAGATGTGGGGATTGAAAAATACATAAACCATTGGATATGGTAGAGAGGACAATTTTTATTGGTCTTATATGCTAATCAAGGTTAAAAAATCCAAGATAGTTTCTATTCTTTCATTTTTGATCCAAATATTAGAAGGATGATTGGCCACATGAATTTTGACTTGTTTTATTTATGTGGTAATTGGTACCATGATGACTTATTGGTTTGTTGAATTGATTGGATTTTTATTTCCCCTTAGTTCTTGTAACTGGGCTATGAGGGGTATTTGACTTTAGACTTGGAGAATGATTATTTAGACTTGGATGATCCCCTGGTACCTTAAGGATATTCTTAATAGGGGATGACATTATTTAACTTAGCCAATTAAAAAACTCTTCTTAACTTTGATTTATTACATTTGGATCATAATTGAATTGATTATTTAGATTTATTAATTTATTATTATCATAGATCTTTATAGATTCATCACATGAGATTACATTTTGAGGGGAATATAACCATCTATGTCTCTATTTTTACCATTTGGGGAGTGGGTGGATGGATTATAAATAGGAGGTATATGGTTAGGAATTTTTGGTGAAAGAGGTGAATTAAGGGGATGATGGGCACCATAGTCCTCATAAAATCTACTAGGAAACCCATCCTCAATGTTGGAGAAAATATCCTTAAGAATCTCAAAAGGATCACTAAGACTCTTTATAGAATTAGAATCTAAAGTTGATTCATATCCATCTTGATGATCTTTTATTGATAAAGAATCCAAGAATTGTGTTAAAATTTCATCATCTAGAGAGGGATCAAGAGTCATGCCTTCTAACTAGTTGATATTTGAATTAGATACATCCTTAAAGAGATATGTGTTGGCATGAATTTTATTATCTATAAGGGATGATGATTTAAACATGGATTCTAATTCATATGTTGGTGTTGGATATGATCCTGACCATTCTAATGCTAAATATGATAGGGATGTTAATGATTTGATATCTCCAATAGATGTTTTTTTTAAGTAGCCATAAAGAAGGCCTTTTGGATAGCATCATTGTTTGCAAGTACCTTATTTACCTTGGTTTTATGAATGTATTATTTATCCATAATGGATTTGTGAAAATAGTGGATTTCATGTAAATAGGATATAGGGATGGTTTTATCAAGGATGGTTGTCATATGATGAGGATTGGGGTCATGACCTTGTTTGAAGGAAGAAGATTGATCATACTTAGGAAGAAATTTTGGGATACCCTTTTTTTCAAACTTGTAAGTGTATATGCATTGGATTCAATCTCAATTTTAATGTCTCCATTATCAATTAAAATTTATACATAATCTCTTAATGGGTGACATCTATTAATAGAATGCCCAAGGACTTTATGGTATAGATAATTTTTTTCCTCTCTAAACCATTAGGGCATATGTTTATAAAAATATAGAGGTCTTATTTTTAGGTAGACAACCATGCCTATGTCTTGTAGTTTCTAAAATAGGGATTCTACATATATTGGGAGAGAGGTATATTACTTATCTATAGTGTTAGATGTGGAAGTGTTAGATTTAGGAGTGGAATAATATGATGGTGATGTCATGACATTGGGGGATGGGAGTATGTGTGATTTTTTAGGAGATGAATGTAAATTATATGAGGTCAAAAATCTAGGCCTCCATTTACTAGTAAGATGGGGGATTTGTGATGGACTATGTTTTTTAAATGGAGGATTCAAATGTAGATGGACATGAACTAGAGGTAAGGTTAGTTGAATTCGGTCAAAGCCTTTGAGAAGTTGGGCACCCACCATAAGGAGATAAAAATGACTACATCCTTTTTGGTAATAATATATTTATTAAATAAGGAAATGTCTTTATTAGTATATTGACTAGGAATGTCAAGACTAGGAGTAGTGGATAGGGGATTGGAATGGGATTGATTATCACAAGAATTAGATGTAAATAATGGTTGATGAGGCACTTTTTTTATAGGTAACCTTATGTTTAGAGGTTCAAAATCATTGGGAAGGTGGGAACCCATCTCTAATAGCCATAAAAGGAACTTATCCTTATTGTCAAATATATACTTGTGAAATAGGGTAACTTCATCACTTGTATATTGGGGGACATTACAACTATGATTATGATGAATGGACAATGTGGATGACTATGGTGTAATAGAATGTGAGCCGTGTGTAGATGGATATTATTGATGGGGAAGGACTTGGGACATTAGTTTAGGCTTAATGGGATCAATTTATTAAGGTAGGTTATAACCCACTTTTAGGACCTACAAAAATATCTTATCTTTGTTGTAAAATAGGTATTGTTCTATAAGAACTAGGTTTAAATCCATTGATGAGCATTCCATATGGATAATTATATCTCATATAAATTTTACATAATTGTTGCCTTTTGGTTATGTATTAAATTAAATTTAATAGATAAGGTCTCATATAAGTAGGAAATGAGTGTAATTGTCTTTTGTTTATATGTGATACATTGTTGATTCTATATCTTGTTATTTGTGTCTAACCTGGATGAAATGAGTACAATTTTGTATAAAAAAATACATCCTTATGATGGGATTATTTTGAGACATCATCAAAAATTTTGGAAACTCTTTTTGGAAATAATTTTGAATATTTAATGAAGAACAAATTTAGCTTCAAAGATTTGAAGCTCTAAAGATGCTTCGAATCCCCGTCTAGTTGTGTTCCAAAGATGCCTAGCCATACTCCAAAAATGCTTAGCTAGATCCTACAAATCAAGATAGTAATGTCAAAGATATATATTATATTTATATGTATATACTTTCCTTATATATATATATATATATATATATATATATATTCTTTTAGACATTAATATTCATATTAGTGTCCTAAAATTATTTAGATATAAATGTATTTCTATTTTATAAAATAAGAGATAATCTCTTCAGATCTATGTTAGTTATTCTAGGTCTCTTATTAGTTGAGCCAATTCCAATGCCTTCCTATAAGTGTGGGATTTGATTCCTAGATATTCTATTTTGAATAAGGAGATTTGTTTATTTATATCAACATATTTTGTATTATGAGAATAGTAATTGAGATGTGCTTTAAATACATGTCTCTTTCTCATTCCAAATAATCAATGAATAGATAATCAATCAGATAATAGAAAATAAAGAAGAAGCATTCAAGTGTAATTACATGCATTTGTATATTTTATTTTAAATAATGAAATAAATTTTATCATTCCTTTTCATTACTGATTAAAATTTGATCCTATTTTGAGGAAGGATCAAGGGCCCACTTCTCTCTGAAGATCAAGACAAATTAGTATTTTTAGTTTATAGTTTAAAATTATATTTCTTTTGATTCAAGTACATTTCATTTTATTACAAGTGTGATTTCTCTTTCAATGCCAAGTGTGATTTCCTTTTAACACAAGTGTGATCTCCCTTTCAATACAATGTGTGATTTCCATTTTAATGCAAGTATGTTTCCATTAAATGCAAAGGTGGTTTCAATTCAATAAAAGTGAGTTTTATTTATGCAAAGTGTGTCATTTAATTTTATAGGAAGATTTTTTTTTTAACTCATCTCCATATTCAAAATATGTTAGGAAGTAGTCTAAGTGACAATAGATATCATTCTCACATTCTGAAATATCACACTATCCTACCCAACCAAGTAGGTCAAGTGAGGACACCATAGTGTCTTATGAGAGATGTTTAAGTTCTATATGTTGGTGGTATGAATTGAATAATCATTTAATAAGGAATTCCATAGGATATCTTTAGTTAGAAATCATTTTTAGATTTAATTTTCTATAACATAGAACTAGAATTTTATTTGTTTTCCTTAGGATTTAGACTTTAATAGCATAGTAAAATACCCAAACAATGAACTATTAACTCGAATATCCAATGGTACCATTACATATAGCTTTGGAAACTTTCCTTAGTATAAAATAAAAATAATCCATTTATTGGTTAAATGAGAGGTGTAATGACAACCTATCATTTTTGGCACCATTGCCAGGGACTGTTAATCAATAGGTGTTAGTTAGATCCTATATTAGACTTATATACGGGAAAGTAAAAAACATTCATATACCTCAAAAACAAAAAAAATATCTAAGATTAATTATATTTATGAACCACCCAAGATATTCTCAAGGATGGTTTATCTCTAAAGAATCCCCCAAAAAAAAAAAAAAGCGAAGATCATATCCTTGCCAAAAAGATCAAGAAGTGAAAGAAAGGTAATTAAAATCCATATACAATTTTTTTTTGATTCTTATCCTGAATAAGGTTCATCCTCACAAACAAATATTATAATAAGAATTCTATTCAGAACATATTCCCCTACAGGAAGAATTGATACTGGGAATCCCCTTTTTGGAATAGTCATATTTTATCCACAATCTCTATAAGAAGAAGATCTACTCACTAATGAAAATTATCCTCCTGAGGTAGACTATAGGTTGAGAACCCAAGAAGAGAAACTATATTGGAATGATAACCAAAGTTGGAAAGAAAATATGGGAGACAAACATGAACATGTAGAGAACCTTGATTGACATCCTCAATAGGATAAAACTTTTTCCTATCTAATTATCTTAGGTCTTGATGAAAAAACTTCCATGAAAAACATCTCACCATATATTTTACCTACTTTTAGAGTTAAATCCTTAGAGGATCTAGATCAGTTCCTCTTTGAATTTCAAGTTCTCTACCAAACATATGACTATGTCATAGACTATAAAAAGTTGAAGTTATTCCCATATACACTTAAGGATATAGTCAAGAGATGGTTCATGGGATTTAAGGGTAATTACATAAGTACTTGGGAAGAAATGGAAATTACATTTCTTGATAAATATTAGGGTTATCGTAGATTCAAAGAATGAAAAGAAGACTTTTTCAAGATCAAACAAAATGATGATGAAACATTAGAAGATCACCTTGATATGTTTATATTTTCCCATAAATAAAGTGGTTACCAAATCATATAGGAGGTCATCAAGAATATCTTTCTTAAAGGCCTAGATGATGATGCACATGATGCTTTGAACCTAATGGGAAAGGGTGACATTAACAAGTTAACCTTTCATTAGATTTAAGCATTATGTACTAACTATTCTAGGACAAGACCTAGCATAAGGAAATCAAGGTTAGGAAAATCACCTAAAGTTGGCTAATTAATGGAAAAATTTGCTAATTTAAAAATAGATATTCTATTAAAATTAAAATCTACATTATATGGCCTCAAAACAAAATCTAATGCCACTAACATTGAACAATTGTCAATATATTTTCCTAGATGTAGATTCAAGCATGCGATAAAAGATTATCCTTTAGATAAAATAAAGGTATGTGGTATTTATGATGTAGACCATAACACCAAGAATTGAAAACATCTTTACACTATGAAAAACCAAGTAAAACAAGTATTACATGTAGTTGAGGAAGTGAAGTTTATCCAAAAATAAGGGAACCAGTGCTCCCAGCATCAAAATCAATTTGGTCCAAGATTTCCTCCCAATCCATGGATGACACCATAGGCTGGACAAGTCATACCACCAATGTGGGGACCACCACCAAAACTAGAACCATACTCAAGAATGGATGCCACATATGTGGGGAATGCCTTAAAATACTTCATGACCCTAGGCACAATAGTAGAATGAAAAACCACATTAGATACAATAGTCACCACCTTAATGGTCAAATCAATAATATCAAATGCAGAGAAGGTTTCATCCATAATAGGCTTTGATGCCTTCACAACCTAAGCCACCACCAATTGAAAAAAATATTAACCAACCACAATTACCTATCCAACCAGTGGAAAATCCTAAGAATAAAAAAATACACCTATTTATGGAGCTGATTAAGAAAGTAATATTGCAAGTGGTTCAATTGAGTGTAGTATTATTCAACTTAGATCAAGAAAGGTAGTAGGACATTCACCCATTATCATAAATGAAATTCCTAATGATGAAAACACTCCTAAGTCACCTATAGTCTAAGAAATAAATTAAGATAAGGTAGAAGACACAATAAATCCAATCACACCAACCACAATTCAAGATCCCCCTGTCATTCCATTTCTTGAGAAACATAAGGAAGAAAAACCTACTAGGGATTTTGAATTGATACATGGATTAAGAAAGATGAAGATAGAAATTAAACTTTTAAGAGCCATTAAGGATATTCCTGATTTGAATCAAATCATTAAATGATTGTGCATCAAAGCACTAAGAAGGAAGAAACAATATCCTAAAATAATTCAGGTAACTAGAAAAATTATTGATTTACTAGTAGGAATCATACTTGTTCCTAAATACAAAAACTCTAGTAGTCTTGTGATGACTGTGATAATTAGGAACAAGTCCATACCAAATGTGCTTGTAAATCTAGGTGCTACCATCAACATTATAAATATAAACACAATAAAATCTTTATCCCTCATAGGACATCAGCTTACCACTATAATCTTTCAAATGGAAGATCAATCCACTAATGCACTTGAAGAAACCATAAAGAACATTCCAATCACCATAGAATCTTGGGAATATCCTTTAGATTTCATGATCCTTTAACCTAAACCCAAGAGGGTAAGATATCCAATTATTCTTGAAATACCTTGGTTAGATACAATCATAGCACAAATTGAATATATATCTAGAAGCATGCTTATTTTTAATGTAATTCATGCCAAAAAAATATCTCTTTATCCACCCACTAGACCTTTAATGAATATTTTTAAATAGATATGGGTGGATCAACCTGAACAAAATTAGAGTAGTGTGTATTAATTAAATATGGTTACCATAAAAGGAAACATCCAAGAGTTTTAGAAATAAATAATAAAAGATTTTGATTATGACAACCTAGTTCCAAAGTCTAATAACCTAGTTCCAAAGTCTAAAATCCTGGCTCCAAAGACTAATAGCTTAACTCTAAAGACTAATAGCTTAGCTTTGAAGATTGAAAACTTAGATCCAAATATGAACAATCATGAATGGGAGGAATTCAAATCCACTACTAATAATTAAGACAATAACATAAGTTCCCTAAATATGTTATCTATTCCACAAGATATCTAGCATGCAATAGTTGATTGAGCTCAAAATGGGTAGAATTACTTTTTACATGATTTTCATTATCTATTGACCAATATGATCTCCATAAGTGAAACATTTTACAAGGATGTGGATAAATTTCACATGTTACTACCACACACGTCTATTAAATGCCTTCATGAGTGAATACTAATAGTTAAATTCCATTATTCCAAGACCTAAATAAATTACAATCTAACCTAGTAAACTATTGAATACCAATAGCTGGTTAACTAACCAAAAAGAAGGTAAAGTGTTTAATGTATTGGTCCAAAAATCAAAATACTTTTCTTGGGATTATATTTATATGAAAGGAATACATTCCATTGTCTATACCCATCACATCTATACCAAATAGATTAGACTAGTCAGACAACTACAACAGAGAATTAACCTAGCTTTGAAAGAAATTGTAAAAATAAATATATAAAAACTATTATAATTTGGTTTCATTTACCCCATATCTGATGATAAATGGGTTTCATCTCTAGTTAATGTACCTAAAAAGAATGGGAAATTGAGATTTTGTGTAGACTATAGAGAAATGAACAAAGCCACTATGAGAGACTACTTTCCTTTGCCTTTTATTGATCAAGTTCTAGATAAATTAGTAGGAAAGCAATATTTTTCTTTCTTAGATGGGTTCAAAATATAAAATCAAATTAGAATAACCCCTAAAGATAAAGATAAAACTACATTTACCCATCCATAGGGAAAGTTTGTTTATATAGTCCTTCCTTTTGGAATATGCAATGTACCTCTACCTTTCAAAGAGTAGTGTTAGCCATCTTTTCTAATATTAAAAATGATTATGTGGAAGTATACATGGATTATTTCACTATCCATATCACCAAATTTGATGAAGCATTAATTTTTTTGGATAGAGTACTTACTAGATGTGAGGAACACCAAGTATCTTTGAGTCATGAGAAGTGTATCATAATGGCTGATGAATGGATAGTATTAGGACATCATATATATTTTCAAGGAATAAAAGTGCATCCCAAAAAAATTGAGGTAATTTATAGTCTTCCCATTCCTCAAACACAAATAGATGTCAAATTTTTTGTGGTCATGTAGGATATTATAAAATATTTATTGAAGACTTTAACAAAATAACTTCATATATGTTTTCCTTACTAACAAAATATAGTGAATTTATATGGAATGATAAGTGTCAGAAAGCTTTTGAAACATTCAAGAACAAACTCATGACTACTCTAATTTTGAAAGGACCTAATTGGTAAAAAACCTTGTCATATCTATATTGATGCTTCCAATAATGCAATAGGGGAAGTTCTAGGAAAAAGAGATGAGGAAGGAAAAATGTATTCCAATTATTATATCATCAAGAATCTTACTCCCATAGAGAAGAACTAAAATACCACATAAAAGGAATTTCTTGTTGTTGTTTATGCCATAAACAAGTCTAGGCATTACATTACTGGTTATCAAGTGCTTATCTATATAGATCATTCAGATATTAAGTACTTAATGAATAAATTAGTAGTAGTTGGGAGAATTATTAAATGGATACTACTATTATAATAATTTGACATTAACATTATAGACAAACTTGGGAAGTATAATGTTGTTGCTGAATTTTTATCTACATTGGTCATTACAGGTAAAGATGAACTTGTGGAGGATTATTTTATAGATGAATAGATATTTTATATATCCACATACTTCCCATGGTTTGTAGACATGTAAAGTTATTTGGCAATAGGGAAATTTCCTCATTCCTTTACTACTAAATAAGAAACCATTTGATTAGATCTAGTTCTCATTTAAAATGGTTTAAAGGTATGTCTTTTAAAATTGGTCATGATCATGTACTTTGTAGGTGTGTCAAAAAATTTAAATTATTTGACATCATAAGAGCATGCCATAGTAAAATAGGAGGAGGACATTATTCAATAAAAAGACCATTCATAATATCCTTAGTGTAGGTTATTACTAGCCATCTATTTACAAGACTATAAAAAGGTTTGTATGGTAATGTGATCCTTACCAAAGGATGGGTAAGACTAATCTATCCTTAGAAATGCCTCTCCATCCTAAATTTTTTTTAAAACCATTTAAGAAATGAGGTTTGGATTTTGTTGGACCAATCAACTCACCATCTCAAGAAAAAAAGTATTTATTAGTATGTACTGATTATGTTACTAAGTGGGTTAAAATATAGGCACTCACCTTTGCTAGGGAGGAAATGGTTGTTGATTTCCTATATCATAGGATCATGTTGTTGATCTCCTAAATCTATTGTTTCTGATCAAGGGAACCAATTCATGTATAACATGATCAAATATTTTATATAATTGTACCAAGTCAATCACCAAAATCCTCACCATATCACTACCAAGCTAATGGGCAAGTGAAGGTCACCAACCAAGAGCTTAAAAATATTCTTACCAAAATAATGAATAACAATAGAAAAGATTGGGTAGATAGAGTACCTAAAGTAGTTTAGGAATATAATATAACATGGAAGACTACCATAGGATTCTATCCATTTGAAATTATTTTTGGAAAGAAACCTTTGTTATCAATAGAGTTTTAATTGTAGACATTGAAGAAATCAACTAATATGGGATTGATATTGATGAAGCACAAAAGGAAAGAATCATGTAGCTGAATGGGCTAGATGAATTAAGAATGGATGCACTCACTCAAACCAACATGATCTAGAAGTAGATAAAGTATTGACATGATACTCACATCAGAGAAAAATATATTCAATAAGGTGATTGGGTACTTTTATTTGATTTTAAATTCCATCATTTCAAAGGTAAGCTTAAGATAAGATGGTTGGGTCCATACCTAATAAAAACCATCCACATCAATGGCTCTGTCCAAATTCAACCAATTTATGGTGACCAAAGGATAATTTTGGTTAATCATCATAGACTTAAGGTGTATAGAATACCTCTCAATAGGGGAGAATTCATTGAACACAATCAAAACCAATTTGAACTTATGGAAGAACTTGGTTCTTCCACTAAGGCCAAATGATCTTTGTAGTAGACATCTAATAAAATAAGAGTGCTAAAACCAAAAAATGATTTTTATCCTCCCTTAAATATTATACACACACACACACAAACATATATATATATATATATATACACACACACACACACATACATACATACACACACACACACACATACACACACACACACACACACACACACACACACACACACACACACACACACACACACACACACACACACACACACACACACACACACACACATATATATATATATATATATATATATACACACACACACACCCACATATGTGTGTGTGTGTGTGTACACACACACACACACACATATATGAAAAATACAAAATAAAAGATTAAAAAATAAATAAATAAAAAACTACTAAAAAGTGAAAAACAAAAATAACACTTTTGAGTATAAACTTCCACAATAAACATGAATTGTTATCTAGTTAGATAACATAATCTTTTCAAAATGGTTTATCCTTGAAGTACACATAGAAACTTTAGGAGATAAGCATGGATATTTATAATAGAGTTTCAATTTTACTTCCTTCCCAATAGGTTAGGCATTTTTATTTTATGTTCTACATGCATGACCATTAGTTAGACAACACTTTTAAAATGGATAAGTTATTTTAATGCCACATGGATATGATTAAAGCTATTACCATCTCCACATTTCAAGATTTGATGTGAAGTTATTCTAAAATATCTTTTTTAATAGATATCCCTTGATGCAAGAATCATTGCAAATATTATTTCAAATGCCACCAATTATGATTCCTCATACGAGATCATTGATATTGACCTTAAAAAGTGCTTTCTCATTAAAACTTTGCATGCTCCAAAGTGTTTGGCCATAATTTTTGACATAATTTTGTGATATTCCCTTTATTTACTATTCATTATTTCATCACATCTTTATTTCCTTTCCTTCCTCTATACTCTAAAATTTTGAGCTTAGTTTTTTGTCACACAAACAAGATTTCAAAGAGTATTGTGAACATCTCTGAAGATGGGATGAAAGAAGAAAAAAAAGTGAACCATAATCAATATAAGTGTTGATACAAGATGAATTTTCTAGGGTTATTTTTGAGATGGCAGGATGGCTGAATTTCTTGAAAACATTTCAAGGTTTTAAGGAAAAAATTATCTAGGAATTTTTATAAATTTTTATGAGGATCATTTGTGGTCTGGGACAAGCATATTTGTGGATTCTATATACACATAATATTTTCAAAATTTTATCTATTACTGACACTTAGTATCTTAAAAAAACCCATTGAGTCCCATTTTATCTAAGTGCACACCCTAAGGGGTGCTCCAGGAAAGGGATGGGTAGACCATTGGTGCTTCAAAATATTGTTATCCCTTTTGCCACTTTTTATATACACACATGCCTCCTAAAAACCTTATCCGTAAGTTTATTCTTCTCTATTGCACACTCCTCGAACCATTTTCTACCTTTTATCCCCCTTTTCCTAGCCTTAACCCACTTTTTGTTATTTTTAGTACTAGGTCAACTAGGTTAACCCTATATAGTTTTGGGTAAAAATCATTTAGGTTCTATGTTGGCACTTGACTATCCTAGCTCATGACCTAGTTATTTCTTTCCATTTTTATGCAAGGCCAATTGGGTTGACCTTGTTGACTAAATTTTTTAGAAGGGATTAGGGTTAAATCCACCTATACATACAATTTTATTTCACCATTATTTAGATAAGAGAATAAGAAGTAAGAGTTATTATGCATTTTCTCATCCACCATTATACTCAAGGAGCAATCTTAGGGTTTCATACTTTCTTTGGAGATATAGACCTCGTCTTGTGGATAAGTCTTTTGGATGATTTTATAGGTTGTGTGTCCTATTGATGATTTGTATCTATCATTCTTACATACAACGACAACCTCTTGTGAAGCACCTTGGCCAAGGGAGAGATTAAGTCTTGGTGGGTTATCTTCAAAGGTAAGTATTCCAAAATTTGTTGCTCCTTTATATGAGTAGATAGATATGTATTTTTAATTCTCTTTCATGCATTAGTATTCTATATACATTGACATGATTATATGTCTCTTATGCATGTTTACTTTTATTGTTTATTACCCACACTTTGTGTCACAAGCTTTGGTGAGCACTAGATTAGACTTTTACTTTACTTGTTATTAGTTTAGTGGATATAAATATATAACTCCCTTAGGGTTATTGCATGATTATTCTTGAATAAAAACTTTAGAACCCTCCCTATCATGGTTTATTATGGTAAGATATCTTGTAATTAGGTCTAGTGGATCCCCATATTGGTCATGTTCCCAATTATCTAATGTGTCCCCAATTGAAAGTGTATGGTATGATCTATCTTCTCTAAGGTAAGATTTATTAGTTGTTAATTAATGATAATGAAACCTATCTCAAGTTGGCTAAAACCCCATAAGGCATGGCCAAATAAATCATTCAAGACAATCTTCCATTGCTATGGCACAATGTCACCTATTGGGTCATGAAGTATCTCACTCATGATGGCCAATTCATTATGGTTGGTGGAGATCCCATGTAGATTATCATTTATTTGAGGAAAAGAGCCACTAGAATATAAATCTAGGTAAACCTACTATCCTTTCTTCACCATGCTATAATTAATGTAACTAAAAAATTAAAAATGGGAACCAGGTCAGTCAAATATCATGGTTTGATTCACCTCATTTGTCACAATCATTTTATGAATAAACCTAAAGGTGAGAAGGATTGGTCCTCATTTATGCAAAAATCATTCCAAACCCATGGTAATAAATCACCACATCTTGTTTCTTCTCCTTCCATAATATCACAAATAGAAGAAGGTGCATCTTCAGTGCCCTCAACTTCAAAGATGTTACATCGAAGGTTAAAAATAAAAATGAATGTTTCATTAGAAAACCCTACTACACCAGTCAAACCTTAGTGAAGTTGTTGGATAATTCTTCAGGATGAAGAATAAGGTGATGTAAAGCCAATCAAAATTTTGGGAAGTTTAAGATCTTCCATATAAGTTATGGACATTTAACAGATAGAAGAAGAAACCCCTACATAGGAAATTACAACTGAATAAGAAAGACCCTTACCCTATATGATTGATAAAGGAAAAAATACACTTATAGAAGAAGCCTCATATTTTCCCTAGCCTGATCATGAAGATGAGGAGTTGCATCATGTTATGACTAGTCATGACATGAGGAAACCATTCAGTAACAACAAGCAGAGTTAGATTTTATTTAATTAATAGTGTAAGGTAAGAATCAAACTATTTATATTTTGGAAATAAGATATGAAGATTCTATTGCTCAAGCTAGGGAATAAGAACTAATCATTATAGTATTAAATTTTGAACATACTAGAATGGACAATCAGTTGTTTTCATAGTCTCATGAACTGAGCACCTTAAATAATTCCCTTGTAAATAAGGATGCCTAAATTGATAGTTTACAAAATTCAATTTCTATTAAGGATACTTAGATTAATAATTTACAACATTCTATTTCTATTAAAAACCCATTCCTTTTCTCAAAAAACTACTGACATACGTGAATATAACCCTTTTAGGTTTTATTTCATGTTTTTCATTATTTTATCATTTTTATTTCTCTATATTTCTGATATTGGGTTGATAGTGTTGGTATAGTTCTAACTTTTGTGTGTAGGTTTAAGACTATCGCATTGATACAAATTTGTTCTATTTGTGTAGGTTTTTATCAAGTACAATCTACTAGGTCAACTATGTCTATGCAGTACACTTTTAGACTTCCAAATAGACTATTGACCCTGTTGACATAATACATTTCTAAACTTCCAAAAAACATACTAAGTCAACCCTATCAACATAGTATACTTTATAGGTTTCATCAAATAGGGAAATATAGAATTAGGTCAACTCAGTCGACCTAATTGGTAGAATTTTCAATTATGATTTAGGGTACTTCAATAGTAATCTCACTTTCCTCTATAGCCTCTAACCCACCAAGGTTCCTTTCTCTCTTTATCATTCATTTTTGTTATTCATTATAGTTCTATTTTCCATAATTTATAGTTGTTAAAATTACCCCTATATATCAAACTAGGTCCACTTTGATGATCTAATTCTATATTTTGTCTTCTATTTGGAAAACTAGGTCAACACTATCGATGTAATTATTTTTTAGACCCTTGCTTTAGTAGTATAGTAGTGACACTATCGACTCTATTCTATAATCTCTACATACACTATGGTCTGAATCAACATTGTACTATGTTTTAAAGTTGGAATTAATACTTATATGATAGTAATTAGCTCACACTTTCATTTTTAGTTACTTCATGCTTATAATAGATCACATAGTCTAATTAGATTGTTTTTCAATATACCATTTAGTTTTAATATTTTATCTTTTATGTGCACACTACCAAAACACAAAATCTTAAAAATCATTTTAAAACTTGTCTACCCAAGGCCTACCTACTTGGATTTCATCACCAAGGGGGAAGCCAACTTTGTTTTCTAGTCAAATACAAACATGTGGTTAATGGTATATATTGGTAAATCACCTGACACCCTTATCACTATGGTGTGTAAAGTGAGGGGGTATGCCCTAATACCAAACTAGTGCCATTGCCAACATAGATCCCTTTTAGCCTAAACATCTTGAAATGATATTTAGATTGATTTTTAGTTCCTTGCTTACAGCCAAATTCCTGACACATATAAAATCATATGATAATAATATAACAACATTTAGGATGACCATTTAGTTAGATTTTACTTTCCAATTTGATTGCTTGCTCTTTGCTCAATTGTATATTATATTTCAAAAACTTGCATAAGCTAGCATTAGTGCAAGGTTTTGTGCTATGTTCCTCAATTGGATCAACCTCATTGATCCAATTTATTTTGTGTTGCCTTTCATCTCTTACTTTCAAAAGTACTTGAAAACTTTCCCCTATTTTAGTACACATTCATTCTACTCAACACAGTCCCTTAAAGACTATTTATTTCTTCACTATTTTTAGTACTAGGTCGACCCTATCAACTCTATACACCCCTTTTAGCTCGTATTTCTAGTACTAGGTTGACCCTATTGACTCTATCCACTTTTTTGGCTCCTATTTCCATTAATAGGGTGACCTTGTTGCTTCTGTACACTTTTTCAGCTCCTATTTCTAGCATTAGGTCAACCTTGTATAGTTTTTAGACTCATTTCTTTGTACTAGGTCAACGTAGTCAACTCTATAATTTTTTTTATCACTTTCTATTTCCTTATTTTCTCATCACTCTTGCCTTATTTAGTCCTTCTCCTTCATCATGAACTTCTTGTTTGAATACAACATTGATTTGAATTCAATAAATATGATGAGTATTACCAACCCTCATAGTGTCTCCCACAAGCAACTTAGGGATCCTTTTATAAATGAGTGTAATGTTCTTATATCCACTTGAAAAATGAAATATATGACCTCTCCTCATTCCTTTTCATTTCATAATCCTCTTTTATCACTTGAATATCAACTTGAATTAGAGTATATTCCTAAAATGCTCTTCTTTATCTTTGAATTTCCTCAACATCAAGGAAAGGTCCTTATACCATTTACCATCTCATGATTAGTGGTCAAGATCAAGAGCCTCATTCACCTTTTCCCACATTCTCACATGAATTTAGGGATGCTAGTTTCTTTGCTTCTCAACCTCTTCCCTCTATTTTTACCCTTTTTCATACCATGACTTATTCATCTACCTCTATGCCTAGTATCTCAACTACCATGTCATGTTCTACATCTAGTAGGCCTCTTCCAAGATCCATTCTCCTTAACTCTTGCACTAGTGAATCATTTTCTACCCATGGTAATCATTATTATAGTGCTTCATCTTCTCATCCCTCTACTAGTCCATCTTTCACTCCACAAGAAAATTTTGCCACTAGTGCCTCACATTCTAATATATCTTCTCAAGATCCTACCAATACTAATAGTGGTACCCAAGCCACTAATTCTAATTCTAATGCTTCAAATAATGCTAAAAATATAACTCAAACCCATCAAATATTATTAAAAATTCTTAATAAAATGAATAAGTTTCAAGTTCATAATACAAATCAAATGTTGAGAATGTAAAACCACCTTATCCATCTTCAAACCCACCTTTAACAGATGCCATGGGGCACACATAATCAAAATGTTCCCCCACCTCCTCTTTGGGATGCCCATGGTAATCTCATCCTAAAAAATCCTCTTGACAACAAGACAATTAAGCATATTTAAAATGAGCCTCTTACATCTCAAATTGCTAATATTGATATAGGAGGTATCGCCCCTACCATTTCTTATAATGGGTTAACTAATCCTACTCTTCATCTAAAAACATTTATAAATCTCTATAAAGACTGGGTCAAATTAAACACCTTTTTTGCTACCAATCTATTATCTAAAACCATCATAGGCCTTATATTGATATAACTAACTTAAAACTCATTCTATTACTAGTTTGGAAGATTTAGTAAATGCTCTACTCCAAGAGTTCCAAACTAGTGATATTCTTGAGAATACTTTGGCCCATTTTATCAATTGTAAGCAACTTGAAAATAAAACTTCCAAATATTTTGTTAAAATGTGGAGAACATTGTCCAAAAAATGTGATCATAACATGGATGATGATAATATTTTACATTTCTTTACCAATTCCCTATTTCCCAAGTTATATTACTGGGTCCACACTCTCTCTCCACATACTTTGGAGGTGGCCATTAACCAAGAAAAATGCCAATATTTACTTATGTGTCAATTTGAGCCACCCTGGCCTTCTATGGGTACTTGAATATTACTTAAAAATAAGAATCAACATGTGAATAATGATGGTGTCATTCATTATTATGACAACATTCACACTATTCAAGTTATTCCTAACCAATCTTTGAAACTAGCTCCCCCTTCTCAAAAATTCACCAATACTGACTTATCTTCACCTAATAATACCAATGTTCATAAACCTTTATCCATATACAAATTAATAGAAAGTCTACCTAAGCCTCTTCCATGAGAACGTGATCCCACTTGACCTATGAAATCTTAGTATGATCCCAATAAGTTTTGTTGGTTTCACACTAGTTGTGGTCATTATCATGAGACATATAGGCAACTAGATAATTTGGATATACATTTTATTCTTGGTAATAATTTTGATCATGAATCTATCATTCAAAAATGCTAACAAGCCTATGACATTACTTTCAAATCCCATAAAATAAATACTAAATCTCAAGCTTTGATTCAAGCTAATGCTCATTTGTCTTTCTATAAAGACCCTCTTCCAAATCACATAGATAACCAAGATAAGCCCACCCCTTCCACCAATAATATTAAAAGTCTAATTGACCAAATTGATAAATATAATGTGGTTAATATCAATAATATGTGAAGGGTGGTTACTTTAATTTATCCTCAACTTATCTACACACCTCCATTATCTCACACATTTTGTGTTATCTAGGATTCTTATCCAACTCACTTAAATGAGTTGGGACAATATGACCTTATAAATTTTGATGAACCAATTCCAAATATTCCCTTGGATAGCACTTCCCTTTCTATTTCTACCATCTCTTAATCTTCTTTACCTAACACCAATGATACTCAAGCTTCTGTTAACACTTCTTCTAGCAATTCTCAAAACTAACCTTCACTAACTACTTCATCTTCTCAACATAATTATAAACTTATTTTAAACCTTATCCCTCTTATCAACATAAATTATAATGTACTTCATATCCTACTTTTGAGGACCTCCTTAAACACTATGCACCTCTCTCTAAAAATATTCTTATAGGTTATGATGAGTGGGATCCCATCATAGAGATTATAAATCTCCCATCTCAAATCCCATTTATTGAGCTAATGAGGACTTCTCCACATCATCAAAACTATATTATGTAACTTTTGTTTGAAATGAACATCACTCATCCTCCCCTAGTAGGATGTGAAGCAGCCTTATCTAGATTTGAAGATATCATCATGCAACAATGTAAAGAGATGTCCATCTATGTTGACAAAACAATGGAGACTTTTCTTTCCCTCAAGTTTCCCATTACTTTCATGATTCTTGATGAGATTTTTCGTAATTTGGATGATCCCCCTCTATTCATTAGTGTCCAAATTATCAATATCCAAGTCAATCATGCCTTGATTGATGAGGGTTGTGTTGTTTCTATCAATTTTATCAAAACACTTGGATATTCTAAATGTAATATTAAGTACATATGTAACACATGTCAAAGATATGATCGAAGGTAAATGCCTCCTTTAGATTGTGTGTGGTTTTTCATTACCATGCCACCTATCACTATTCATGTGAAGGTGATGATATTTAACTTTCCTTTATCTTATAACATTTTACTTGGTAGGCCATGGAATCATCATATGAGAAGAATTACTTCTTCCTCCTACTAGTGCATTAAATTCCATCATAATGGAGCCATCTATAAGATTCAAGGTGATACTAACCCTTAGAATTTTGAATAATTCTAAGAACATGGTGTTTTCAAGATTCATACTCTTGAACCTTTACCTGGTGTTTCATTTTGTAAGTCTCAATGATTTAAATTTCCTATTAACTCCACTCAAGGTTACAATGGTAATCCCAAACTCATTAGGAATATTCCTCCTAACCTCCTAGATTCTGATGATGATGAACCTAATGAGATCAATCTCAAGATTAAAATTTTTGATCTCTTACCTTATCTCATCTCTCAACTTCCCACTTATTTCCAAATTCATTCTCATCAACCTCCTTGTGATGACATCCTCATTATCTTAATTAAGAATCAATATTATATTCATCACACTTCATCAGATGATAACATCATCCCTACCTACATCATTGATCTTCATACACCTAATTATGATGATGGTTATACCTTAGATGATCCATTCTTAGGTGGTATTGTACAAGCTTGTGATGCTAATATTATCTATTATCATTATTCATTACTTTAGTCTTTTAGTATCTCTTCCCATAGTCCATCATATATAATTCTTAATTTTAGTATTTTTCCTCTTCATCATAGGGTAGAGATGGTGTGGACACCTATAGTTTTTGAATAACCTCTTATGAGTATGCTTATGGATTATGCTATGGATAGGCCCTATCATTTTTCTAAGTACCATGAACCCTATAGCCTTATTATCTTTGAGATGTGTGTGAATCTGATTTAGCCTTCTATAGACCCTACCCCTACCTTAGTAGAGCCCATTATTTCACCCAGTTTAGCTGAGTTTATTCTTAATTTTGATCCCATCACTCCTTTCATTGTATCTATCTTGTCCCTTCACCACCACCTTCTCTTAGTGATGGTTTACTTCCTTTATTGTATATGGATCCATTTCCCACCAAATTGGTCGACGATCCTTCCCAAGATCCTTCCATTTCTATTACATATTCTCCTATGAGTACCTCTATAAAGGCTCTTGATAAGAATATATGTTGTTTTTATGACATAGATAACCATTCATCGATGCATTATCACAAGCCGTGACAATATATTGACACTTTACATCCTTATACCCCTTAGTCCTCAGACAAGGACAAACCTCCTTTGAAGGTACTACTTGAGTATATTTCTAAGTATGGAGAGATGTATTATATTTGGCACCAATGTGGCACCCATTACATTGATAGTTGCTACATCCTTTAATAACATCTTGAAGATCACCTTTTAACTATTTCTACACCTTCTACCATTCCTCCCATAGGTCATTCCCATAATAAGGATCCACCTTCTTCTCCCATGGTTACACTTCTTTTGGTCCCTTATTCACCTCCTATTCTTCCACCCATGGACCTTCCCTTACCTATAGATCATTCTCCACCATGAGTCCCTCACCCATAGATCCTTCCCCACTGGTGATCCCTTCATCTCCTATAGAGTCCATTTTCATGGATTATCCTAAGAATCTCTCACCTAATATCCCTCCTCTACATGATCAATCAAGCATTCCCACCTTTTATATTGAGGACATTAGATGTAAAGTATTTTCCTAATTTTTTTTAAAGATATATGAGACATTAGCTATAGTTTGCATCCAACTTCATAAAGACTTATCAGATGTTCTGGATAATGTGTGTGGAAAAATCTATTAGTACTTATGAGTACATGCATCATGTTCTTACATTTTCATTTGGGTTTTATGTGTGATCCAAATTTATCTTTATCTCTTTGTTATATCATTTGACATTGTGTCAAATTCTTATTTATCTCAAATGGTGACTTTGATTATTCACTTTTTTTTTATTATGTCATTTATGTTTACTTATGGATGTCTTCTTTATCATTTCCTTCTTTTTATTCTTGAGTTTGTTTATTAAAAACTCCCTTGTTCTCTTGTTATGATTCTTTGCTTTGTTATCTCTATAAAAATGGATAATTGTTATTGTGACTTGATTATACAAACCCTAATCCTTTTAGTCATTCCTTTTTTATCATGTGATTAGTTAGCAAACAATTCCTCTCATTATACTTTATTATTACTGATCCACTTTGGATCTCCTTTTTTTCCCTATATTACTTTTCAAAAACCAAGCATATACATAGTTGAGACTTGAGATAACATGATGGTTCATTATTAAGCCTAATTGTCCTAGTCAGTATTATATTTGGTTACTTAGATTCCTTTAGCCAAAGACTACAACTCATTCATGTGTATGAATTTATCTCTCATTATTTGTCATTCCAAATCTATATGGAGGAATAATCTTAAAAAGACTTAAAAATGTTCAAAAGATAAATCATTTAATAAAAGGAAATGATCTAAAAGGCAAAAACATTCAAAATTCTTAAAAGTTAGAACACACTAAAAGACATGATTCAAAGCACATCTCTTTCTTCTAGTTGAAGCTCAAACTCAATATTTGGCCTAATCGTAGATCCAAGGTCCATTGGGGTATAGTAGGATAGTAGATTAGAAAAAGAGAATAAAAAATATCTTTTAGTGTCACTTAGTTTTTCATGCAAGTATCTAATCTTCAAAATAGACTTACAGCTCTATAAGGGGTCTTGAAGAATGGGGAACACATCATGGGAAGGTAGGTCCAATTTACTTTTCTTGTACCAATATACCTTCATGAGTAGATCTTAATAGCATGCTTATTTTCATACACAGTTTTATGTCTATAGCAAATATGTTTCCTTTGTAAATTGATGGTCACTAGTCACTTAGTGTCTTCTCTTATCCTTAGTATGCCTCCTTTCTCCTATGGTATTCTCATAAGATGCCTAACTTATGATTTTTACATTCCCTTTTTCACTCCCTACAATCCTAATATTTCCCCTTGAGAAATATTACTCTGTTCACTCATCACTCCCTTAGGGATTCTATTTGTGATTTGCATTGTAAGACCATGGATATGACCTAACCTTCCTAAAAAATTACCAAAATTTCACATTCCTATTTACCAACATCCCTTTTTACCATTTTTTCACATTTATTCCACCTTATTGGTGTTCCCTTTGTGAGGTGTAGTCTAAGATCATAGATAGGACCTGACCTTCCTCACAAAATTTTCCAATAATCCAAGTCACAAACAAAATTACATATGTAAAATATGAGATAAGATTTGATTAGTTATGAAGTTACTCATCATTGAGATGATTCCCAACTTGATTTATTATTTTTTATGCCTAATTCATTATTTTTTCACTTTTATCTTCTTATTTTCTAATTTCATGTAAGAATCTAACCATTTCTTAAAATTTTCATACTTTCCAGCATGAATTAGTGTGATAAATTTAAGACCATTTTTTTGCCAATTTTGTTTTTATTTTATACTTTCCAACGTGATTTAGTGTGATTGATTGACTTAATTGATTTATTTTTATACCATTTCTCTTTCATGAGATTTCCATTTTATTTCATTATTTTCATACTTCCCAATGTGATTTTACTTGTTTTAATTTGGTGCCCAAAGCTCTTTTTCATGGTTTAAAAATAATTTTTTTCTATCTTGTTTACCACCCTTTGGTTTCTTATAATTAGTAATTTTATTGTTATTACACATTTCCCAACATGAAATAGTGTGTAGTATATTTTTGATTGATTGTACTTAGCCAAAATATTTTTCACTTATTTATTTTTAACCATGAATGTGTCCTACATAATGCTTGAAAAGAAACCACAACTCATATATTTCCTATAGCATATATAAAAAAGATAAATACATGTGCTAAAAATAAATATATCCAAGCATCCATAACTATAACCATAATACAAACACATAAGATCAATATCTAAATGCCAAAAATACACACACACACACACACACACACACACACACACATATATATATATATATATATATATCATGATTTGATATAAAGTAAAACCAAATACATTACCCCAACTCTATATTTGGGGTCTATCTTAACTATGTTGTGGCCTAGTCATGCTACCCATAGATGCCTTAGACTATACCCTCTAAATGGTATGCTATAAAGAGGCTATCTAAGATTTTAGTCCTATCACCTATCCCTATAGGTTGTCTACCTGGGCCTATACCTGTGCTTGTTAGGAATGTACCTATGCTAGCTGGGTCATGGTATCCATATACATGGATCTCTCTTGAGCCAAGGCCTACCATGCATATGCCTCTCCCATTCCCACCCTTACTCATGGATGTGGTTACTCCCTGCATGCCTTTACTCACCTCACAACCTATCCTACTAGTCTAAACCAACTACCGGTGTCTATAAGTCATATGGAACTAATGCCTTGTTGAATATCTCATGGAGTGCTCCCATCACTTAGGATCCACATCTAGTATCCTCCTTTTTAGGATCTAGAAAAATTCAAACCAGATAGATATTAGATCATAGACATATCTCAAAAATCTATCTATCTATCTCTAGTCTATCTTAAATATATTAAATAAATTTCAAAACCATCTATTCTTACCTATTTATATGCCACCTACCACCATCTCTCCATTTGTATGACCACCGAGCATGCTCTCCCCATTAGTGTACCCTCCAAATACCTCATCTATAGGTCACCAACCAAAACAAAATCCTAGAATCACCACTCATTCCCATCTTAGGTTATGCCTAAGTTGTCTCTCTATCACCCAACTCTATCTTGGCCCACCTAATGGGTTATTTAGGATGACTATTATGTCTTCTCTCTCCTACTACTAATTCCTTTATTGATGATGTATTTGATATGGTCACTACTCCTCCTACTATAGTTCTAGTGATCGAAACTATGGCACTCCTACATTTGCATCCATTTCCTCTCTATCTACTACCTATTATGCCTAACCTATCCATGGATTTTCATGTCATAGTCTAATCACTAGTGACCCTAATCCTCCTTTCTCCCTAAAATCTCTCACATGCCTAGACCAAATGTGAGAACCACTATTAATGTTGTTAGATGAGAGAATCACATCTATCCTGGTACATGTGCCACCAAAAGTACCTCTATCCACTAGGTATAGTGGCTTATAATCCCTATCCATACCAATGCTAGTATCACTATCTCCTAGCTTGGCTATACCATAGTAGTGTGCCCATAATTCTACCACATAATGTCTACTTGCCTCACTGTTTATAGCACTAACACATGGGGCATGGCCCATGCTACCTAATCCTACTGCTACCACTATACCCAAGGTAACCCATCATTGACCACATGGGGTAACCTAAGTGGTTGATACATAAGGAACCTCTCATTTATCCAAAAACTTAGTAATATAATAGGACCATAGACTTCTACCCTCTAGACATCATCCCATACATGTCATGCATAAGTTATACCTAGATGATAGAACCTAATTCATATAAAACCCATGCTCTAATATGTTTTGGCATAAGGATATCACATATAGTGGTACCTTGCCATCTGACTTATGACACAACACCTGCATTATCACAAGCCCTATCACTACCTTTCCAAAATTTTGAATATGGGAGGTATAAACATAAAATAAGTTAACTCTCAATTTAGGATATATCCTCTTTTAGCTTATCACCCATATAGCTAGGGATTTCCTCTCCTCCTACCTATCTAGTACTCCTGTGACCATGGGCATACTTATTATAGGTAATCTAAGGATAAAATGGATGTCTTCTAGGGTGATATCCACCTCTATGGTACCCCCATCCACCTCCCACCTAAATGTATTAGTCAATCATTCCCAGGCTCCTAGGAACATGACTATCAAATCTAAACTCAGTGGGATCTTACACATCTCTATAATCCCTCTTAGACCTAATGTGATCAATATCTCTCAATTCCCAATCAAAAAATCACTTCAATAGGTCTATGAGCCATGTCACATCCACCAAATGCCAAATTATTAGACACCCCTACAACCATAAAATAATAAAAGATGTATTAGATCCTCCATGTCATTTATAATAAAAGTACATTCATTTTAAATTTTACTAAAAATAAGACTAAATTGCTTTAATCTATCCATTTTTAAGTAAATTGATGTATTTTTATTTTACTTGGCCCTTTTAGCCCTTAATCACCCATTATGGGCCTTTTTAGCACTCTTTTGGCCTATTTCATGCATTTTCTTACCATTTTGGTCACCTAGTCAAACACTAAGTTGACCATTTTTTTTTCATTTTGACTAGGTTGACTTAACAAACTAAGTTGACCCTTTACTTTTACCCCCTTAGTAGTATGTTGACAGAGTGGATTTTTCTACTAAGTCGATAGTCATGTACTAACTCAACAGTCATGTACTAAGTTAGAAGTCTAGAAAATCAAACTAAGTCAACACATACCTACTAAGTCAGTAGTATGGATTTAGGAAAATTTCAGCCTACTATGTCGATTGGGTTGACCTAGTTGTTTTTGTCTATCAATCCCTTATAGTTTTAGTAATAAATGCCTTTTAACAATTATTACTCTAATCCCTTCAAACCCATTTCCCCTCTTTGTTTTTCCTACCTTTCATAATTTTTTTTGGGTTGATTTAGGTTCTTAGAAGTGCTTTAAAATACAAATTTATAAAAAACTTGATTTTAATAAAATATTCAAAAACAAGTTTGAAATTCTTAGTTTCTTACTTGTGTTGCACCCATTACAGTTGCTGGGCATCCATCTCATCTCAGTTATTATTTCCTCACCATCCTAGCTCACTTTATCTCTTAGAGCTCTTTTTATCTCACAAACAATTCAACAATAAAAAAATGACTTCTCTTTCACCCTATTTAAACTTACTTTTCATACCATTACCTTTCAAATATTTTTCATCAGATTCTTGTTTTAATCATATATTTATTGTATTTTTTGAACCATAAAATGTTTTGGAATCATGATGATGTATAGAATCATTTCCACTACTATATTCCTATATTCCAATTTTTTTGATTTTTAGCTAATTTTTGCACTAATCTCTATAGGTTCACCTAATGTTCTTCACATTTGGATGCCTTCACTTCTCTTGTAGTCTCCTTATTTATCTATAGCACTAAGGTAAGTAAAGGTATGTGTTTTGAAATTTTATATTTTCATTTATCTTATTTTTTCCTTATTACACTTTACTTATCATCAATGTTTTGTGTTATCATGTTCTCTTCCCAAAGAACCATCCCATGTTTCACTCACATGACATGTGATGAGATTTGAGTAGGGCATATGTATACACATGATATTTTAAAATTTTTATTACTAACTAATACTTTATATCTTTCAAGAACCCATCAAGTCTCAATCTCTCTAAGTGCATGCCCTAAGGGGTGCACCGAGAAAGGGGAGGGTAGATCATTGGTGCTTCACAAGATTATTGTCCATTTTGTCACTTTTTATCTACACACTTATCTCTTGATAACCTTATCCCTAAGATTTTTATTCTCTATTTTACACTCCAACCATTTTTTACCTTTGATCCCCCTTTTTAATCCTTAAACCCCTATCAATAGTTTTTCAGTACTAGGTCGACTAGGTTAACCCTGTATAATTTTGGATAAAAATCATTTAGGGTCTAGGTCAGCTCTTGGCTGACCTAACCCATGACCTAGTGATTTATTATCCATTATTGTGCTAGGTTGACTGGGTCAACCCTATTGGCCAAAACTTTTGGAAGGGCTTAGGGTTAAATCTATATATCTATATAAGTTTATTTTGTCATTATTTAGAGAAGAGAAGAAGTAAGAGTTATTGTGAATTTGCCTATCCACCATTCTACTTGAGGAGCAAGCTTAGGTTTTCATAATTTATTTGGAGAGATGGATATTATCTTGTAGAGAAGTATTTTGAATGCATTAATATGTTTTATAGCATAAAGCTGATTTTTCTTTGTCATTCTTACATACCACAACAACATCTTGTAAAGTACCCTGGGCAAGAGAGAGATTTAGGCTCAGTGGGTTCATATTCAAAGGTAAGTATTCCTAACTTTGTTCCTCCTTTATGAGAGGAGATGGATATGCATTTGTACTTCTCTTCCATGCATTAGGATTATGTATACATTGACATGATTATATGTCTCTTATGCATGTTTATTTTTTTTGTTTATTACCCCCAATTTATGCTACAAGCTTTGGTAAGCAATAGATTAGATTTTTACTTTACTTATTATTAGTTTAGTTAATATAAAAAATATGACTCCCTTAGGGTTATTACATGATTGTGATTGATCAAAGGCTTTGGAACCCTCCCTAACATGGTTTATTATGGTAAGAGATCCCATAATTAGGTCTAATAGATCCCCATATTGGTCAAGTTCCCAATTATCTAATGTGTCCTCAATTAGAAGTGTATGGTAGGATCTATGTTCTCTAAGTTAGGATTGATTTAGAGACATGATGCATTTATAATTGCATATATATTTCTATATGATTAGTGACCTTTCAAGTTTTTTTAAAGAAGGTGTGGTTGTCACTAAAAAATTAACTTTTATCGATCTAATTCAATTTTTTATTGATTACAATGAACCCCATCTCAAGTTGGCTAGAACCCCACAAGGTATGGCTAAATAAATCATTCGAGATAGTCCTCCAATTCCATGGTACAATGCCACCTATTGAATCATGAAGTATCTCACTTGTGATGTCCATTTTATTGTGGTTGGTGGAGATACCATGTAACTTCTCATTTATTTGAGTAAAGGAGCCACTAGAATATAATTCTAGGTAAACCTACCATCCTTTATTCACCATGCTATAATTATTGTAGATCCAAAATTAAAAATGGGAACTAGGTCAATCAAACATCATGGTTTGATTCACCTCATATTTTGGCATCATTTTATGAAGGAACCTAAAGTTCAGAAGGTTTAGTCCTCATTTCTACAAAAATCATTCCAAAACCTTGGTAAGAAATCACCATGAACTATTTCTCCTCCTTCCATATTATCACAAATAGAGTAAGTCCCATCTTTAGTGCCCTTAGCTCCAAAGATGTTACATCAAAGGTCAAAAACAAAAATGGGGGTTTCATATGAAAACCCTAACACACTAGTCAAGCCCTAGTGAAGTTGTTGGCTAATTATTTAGTAGGAAGAAGAAGGTGATGTAAAGGTAGTGAAAATTTTAGGAAGTTTAAGATCTTTCATAGAAGTTATGGATGTTTAATAGATAGAAGAAGAAACCCTTGAATATGAAATTTTAGTTGAAGAAGATGAAAGACCCTTACCCTATGTGATTGACAAGGGAAAATATCCACTTATATAAGAAGCCTCATCTTCTCCCCAACCCACTCATGAAGATGAGGAGTTGTAACATGTAATGACTTTGTCATAGTATGAGGAAACCATTAGACAATAACAAATAGAGTTGGATTTTCTTTGATTGACATTGTGAGGTAAGAATCAAAGTATTTCAAGTTTGGTAAGAAGATATAAATATTCTATTGCTCAAGTTATGGAACAAGAAGTAATCATTATAGTAATAAATGCTGAATAGACCAGAATACATAATTAGTTATTTTCATAGTCTCATAAATTGAGCACCTTAAAAAATTCCCTTGTAAGTAAGGATGCCCAAATTGCTAGTTTAAAAAATTCTATTGCTATTAAAGATTCTTAGATTAACAATTTCAATATTCTATTACTAGTAAAAATGCATTGTTTACTCAATAAAATACTCGCATACAGGATCTAACAACTCAACATGATAAGTTTCAAGCTTCCTTAAAAGTTATGCAGAGGTAAACTAGGGAAATAGTTGTATAAATTGAAGGACCTACAAGGGCTATTCCTTCATTCTACCACTTCATGAGAAGATTTTATTTTGGAATAAAATGTGAAAAAAGGTTAAAAAATTAGAAGGAAAAATTCTAGGATTAAATCAAAGTCTCATCAACAACTACAAAAAGATCAAAATTCTATTCATAATATTTGTGAAATTACTAAAAAATTATTGTCTTGTTGAAAACCTTCATCTTTTTATGTTCTATTTCTTCATGAACAATTTTAAAAATGGCAAATGCAATTGATTTATATTCATTTTCCCTATGTTAATGAGAATGAACATATGTTTATGAATGTATTTCTAAAAAGTACCACAAAAAGATAGGATCAAGTTTATGAGTTCTATATTTTTTACATGTTTTTGGGTTACTAGTCTAAATTTTTAGTGAATTTATTTTTGGGAGAAACACAATTACATGCTTTCCTTTCTACCATGATAAATCAGAAAGCTTGAGAAAAATCACACAATAGATTCCTTTAATTTTAGAACACTATAGGTATGTGCATGAGACCTAAATTTTTGTAAGCCTGTAAACTCCTTGTTGCCTTTCAGCCTATGTAACATATGTACATGAAAAATAAATATCATATTGAGAGAAAATGTAGAAGGTTTCAGATCTTTTATGAGCCAAAATTCCATCATCTTTATTAATATAAGTATGGCTAGATGGGAGACTTTGCCTTTTGATTTAAAATGCAGGGAAGTTATGAGACCTACCACCATCAAATGGAGTATTCGAAGAGATTGAGTGGTGGCTCAAATTATCATTCATCTCCTAGATGAAGGATGATAAAATGTTTGTATTGGTATGATAATTAGGCCACCCATTTGTATTTATTTTATGTCTCCCTATAAAAATTGGCACAATCAAGAAGAAATAGAATTTAAGGCATGGCTTCATACAGTGGTAAGAGATTTTGGATTTTTACCAAGAAATCATCATGATTGGGGCCATCACTTTCAAATATCTGATCTCAGTTAGTGGTTGGAATCTAAATCCTAGATTGAATTATAGTTCTTCAACTAATTTTCAAGAAGACTTGAAAAAGTTAAAGTATGGGAGGGGAATGATGAACATTTCACATGGCTCATTATATCTCATATAAACTATTCATAAATGTTGCCTTTTGGTTATATATTGCATTATATTTAATAGTTAAGGTCTCATCTAAGTAGGAAATGAGTGAAATTATCTTTTGTGCATATGTGATACATTATTGATTCTCTATCTTGTTATTTGGGTCTAACTTAGATGAAATGAGTATAATTTTGTATACAAAAATACATCCCTATGATGAGATCATTTTGAGAAGTCATCAATAGTTTTGGAAACCCTTTATGGAAGTAGTTTTGAAGATTTGTAAAATAACACATCAAGATCAAAAGATCTTAAGATCTGAAGATGCTATGAATATTCTCTAAAGACAATCTGATGCCTTGTCCATCTGTGTTCTAAAGATGCCTAGCTGCACTCCAAAAATGCCTAGTTAGATTTTAGAGATGAAGACAGTGATGCCAAAGATATCTATTGTATATATATAGAATTTTCTTATTTAAATATATTATTTTAGACATTATTATTCATAGTAATGGTCTAAAGTGATCTAGATATAAATGTATTTCTATTATGTAAAACCTAACATAATCTCTTTGGATCTATGTTAGTTATTCTAGGTCTATTATTAGTTGAGTCAAATCCAATGCCTTCTTATAAGCATGGGATCTGATTTTTAGATTTTCTATTTTTAATAAGTGGATTTGGCTATTTAGATCACCATATTTTATATTCTAAGAATAGTCATTGAGATGTGATTTAAATACATGTGTGTTTCTCATTCTAGCTAATTAATAAATAGATAATCAATTAGATAATAGAGAATATATAAGAAGCATTCACATGAAATTCTATGTATATGTATATGTTCCTTTCGATAGTGAAATGAATTTCAACATTACTTTTCATTATTGATTAAAATTTGATCATATTCTGAGGAAGGAACAAGGGGCCACTTCTCTCTGAAGATCAAGAAAAATTGGTATTTTTAGTTTATAGTTTAGAATTATATTTCTTTTGATTCAAGTATATTTCATTTTATTGCAAGTGTGATTTATCTTTCAATGTAAAGTATGATTTACTTTTAACATAAGTGTGATTTCACTTTAAATACAAAATGTGATTTCCCTTTTAATGCAAGTATGTTTACATTAAATGCAAAGGTTGTTTCAATTCAATGTAAGTGATTTTTCTTTATGTAGAGTGTGTCTTTCAATTTCAGAGGAAGTAAAGTTTGTTAATTCATCTCTATATTCAAAATCTATCAAGAAGTAGTCTAAGTGACAATAGACAATATTCTCACATTCTAAAATATCACATTGTCCTACCCAATTGAGCAAGGACACCATAGTGTCTTATTCCAGATGTTTAAGTTTTGGATGTTGATGGTGTGACCCAAAGAATCCTTTAACAAAGAATGTCATAGGCTATTTTCAACTAGTAAAAAAATTTAGATTTACTTTTTTGAAACATAGAAATAAAATCTTATTTTTTGTCCTTAGGATTTAGACATCAATAGTAGAGTAAACCCCCCGAACAACAAATTGTAAACTCAAATATCCAACGGTCTTATTATATATAGCCTTGGACACTAACCTTGATAGAAAATACACTAATCCATTGATTGGTTAATGATATGTATAATGATATCCTATCATCCATGTGTATAGATGATGAATGAAATGTATTCAAATGAGAAAAAGAGGCTGATGTGAAGGTAGATTAGGATTTGGATAAAAATAAGGTCTTTGGGTAAAGTAAGTCTTAATGATTGATCTAGTATGATAGATGATGGTGAAGATGAGATAAAATAAATGGATTATGTTATCAGACTAAGGTAAAGTTTCAAACTAATACTATGATAAGTGCTAATGATCTATTGAAAATGCGTAGTTTTCAATCTAGTAAAAGGATGGGGATTTGACTAGTAACAAGATTCAAACTAGTAATATGATGATTAGATGTGCGCTAGTTATAAATAGGCAAGATGACTAGATAAGAGATGATTAGATTAAGTATGAGTAGATTATATATTTAAACAAAAATAGTGATAGGTTATTAATAGGGTACTAAATTTTATAGAGTAATGGTTATATAAAAGATGATGGTGGACTAGAGTGATATGATGATATGTAAGGACAATAAATGGACTAGCTCAAGCCTTAGACTAATTTTATCAAGGTGGGATGGATATAAGATTATGTGATGAATAAATGGAGGGATCAAGGATGATGGGATTGAGATTAGGATAAGTATATAAGGGTGGTGATTTAATGATGATTAGGGGTATGGTGAGTATGGTTTGGACAAGTGTGTGACCTAAAAATCAAAATAGATGTCTTGTAAGATAAAAAAGAAAGGCAAAGTAAGATGAGAAATATCTAGAGGAGGTAAGACTAGATGAGATGATAATATAAGGATGTATTAGATAGGGTGATAAATAAATAGGAGGATGTCAAGGTAAAAATATATTAGGAGATGTATAAGATCAAATGATAAGATGTACAAGATATGCAATATTATGTATGATTAAGGATGTACAAGATATAATGAAGGATAAAGTAGATGAGGATATAAAGTACATGATGATGGGTAAAGTATATAAAGATGTAAAATATGATTAATATTGTACAATATGGGTATATTCAATATGATTTAGGTTATACAAGATAAGAATGTACAAGGTATGACTTGAGATATGAATGCACAAGATATTCAAAATGATTTAGGTTATATGCTGTAGGGGTGACTAGAGTAAGACTAAAGGATAAGGCTAAAATTTACAAGCTAATATTATGTAGGCAAGGATGCATAATATGATGATATAGAAGACCTTGATTGTCATGTATAAGTTGGGGTGAAAGGTTTTTTTAGTTCACAAACAATACAGATCTATCATGACAAAAACCAAATAAATAAAACCACAAACTTAAGATTAGTAAACTTGTTTGGGAGTGTAACTCAATGACTATACCATCTAATGGCTTTACAAATGAGGCTGTAAGCTAGTGACTCATTATGTAATATCCCAAACCATATTAAAAGTATTTACACTTAATAATAAATTTGGAGCTAATATTAACTTTGGAATAAAGTCACCTATTATGGTTAGAGGTCATATTCTATGATATATAGGCTCACTAAGGGCATTCCTGATAAACACTAGGCATGTAAGGCCCAATTATGTAAGGGTGTTATTAATGTTAGGGTCAAATAGTTAAATCCTTCCATTCGTGAGATGTTGTATGGGGTCTCCTACTTAGCCTAAAGATAACTCTCCCTCTTATTTATACTCCATCAGAACATAGAGTGTGGATTTGTACATGATGGTCAAATCCAGTCATAATCCATCTAGGACTATGGAAAGGGAATGGGTGTCACTTCCACATCACATTTCCTCTTAATAAAAAAGGATAGTTTTTAATGGGTTTTAATCCTCTAAGACTCATCATTAGGATGCAAGGAGGAGAGCATACACCATTGTATCCATTAGGTATATAAATGTAGACAAAAAGTTGATTAACTAATTAATTAAGTGTGATATATACAAAATATATACAAGATGGTTTTCAAAATGAAAAAATATTTCATATGTTCCCTAAAAAATAAGCAATTATTAGTTTCATTTTTTCAATCTTGAAGGGAAACCTATAAGACAAGATGTTAGGCAAAATATGACCTTTAAAATAAGTGGTTAGCAGTCTTAAGCAAGACAAAATTGCCACCAAGTTTACCCCTATAAACATATGAATAAAAGGTTAGCCTAATAACCCTAATAAAAACACTAAAAAAAACTATGATTTTTACAATATAACCCTTTGACTAAGGGGTAATGACCTGGGGGTCTAGGGGTGATAGCCCCTAGTGGGGTCAAGGGGAAGCACTCAACTAAGATAATTTTTGAAGTAAATAAAGAGAAAAATCACTATTATCTTGATCAAAATTGTAGATACACAATCATTCATAAATTAAAATCACATACAAAGGAACAAAATCATAAACAACATACCAAAACCAGAAATGTGGATAAGTGATGTTGCAAAATAATAAGGCAGACTTCTAGTGGTTAGATATAAAAATAGTTATGTATGATTAGTGATATTGAAAAATCATGACTGTGGATAGGTGATTTTGTCAAAATCATGATTTTAAATAGAGAATTTTGTCAAAATTATAATTATTGACTAGAAATATTTCAAATTTCTTGTTTACAATCAACTAGTTATTTGTTCAAAACCATAGATAAAGTAGGCAAAATTGTAATTTATAGAAGCAAAATCATAGATAGAAGAAGAGATAGCGAAAGATAAAAAAATGGTATATTCATAGGTTTATAGAGATTTAATGGACCCAAAGGGGATGTTTAGATATGTTGGTATTATATTATGATTTTTAAATTTTTTATTAAGACTTACACGTGATTAATTAAGATAGTTTTAAAATTACAACTATGAGTCATGATTTGGCTTAATATCATATCTTTAGCTCAATCCTACAAAATATATGTTAAGGATAAAGACCAATATCTACAAAATAGTAAAAGATATGCTCTATCAAAAATCAAATTGATTATAGATTAGAATGTTTTATAATTTCACTATTAGTCAAAATTGCTATTGATAGTGTCAAAACCATAATTGGAAATCAAAAATTAAAATTCATAGAAGAAATTTTCATTATAAGATAGGACTTTATGAATTTAGTTTGATAGAGTCTTTTCTTGCTTCTTGCAACTAACCAAATCAGACAGAGAGCAAAATTTCTAGAAAAAATTGACTAAAACACTTGAAACTATGGATTAAAAAGTTTATGAACTGAGATCAAAATCACAACTACAATGTGAAAAAATGTAGATAGGAATTGAAATAGTGATTGCTATGTTCAAAATATTAAATGGTAATCAAAATTGTAATGTTCAAAATCACAATTGGAAGTCAAAATCACAACTATGGATAAGTGATTTTCTAAATGGTCAATAAAATAGTTAGATGGACTTATTACTAATAGTTAATTGCCATGATCAATGCAAAATCATGACTGTCAAAGTCAAAATAACTAGTGTAAAATTACATTTTATAGAGAAAAATTGTTAACCACCTAGAAAATGAAAATTTTGAGCCCAAATTCACCTTCAATATAATAAAGCTTAATACACACACTTAAAATAAACTAGGCCATCTCAAAAGGAGGGCTCCCACTGTGGTTGCCAAATGTGAGATGAATATTTTGAGCAATCGAATATGATTATGCAATTTATACACTAAAATCTACTCAAAACACCAATCTTCAAAATTTTAAATAATGAAGATCACAAAAATTAATTCAAAATAGTATTATACCAACATCATGACCTCTTATACCCAATCTTGCTCCAAGTTTTACTTATGCTTTATTTAATGGATTTGCTTGGATGACTTAGATTAGTGGGATAGTATGTGATTGTCTTGAAAATGGACTAAGATGATAACATGGACTAATTTATCATGTATTTTTCTCATTGTTTAGAATGGATGGATTTATGTATTTAAATAGGTAAAGGAGGGATATTTTATAATGAATTAAAAATTCATTGGAAGCATCTAAAGAATAAAACTCTAGAGAGAAAGGAGGGAACTCTAAGAAATTTAAAATTCCTTAGAACTCTATATAGAGATAACTCTTTAAAGAAGGAGAAGGGTGGTGGAGAGCTATATATTTAATTAGGGAATCTAATGATGATTGGGGTGTTAAATTAGTGATTAGATAAGTGGTGGTTAGGGAATAGGCTTGTAGGAAAGGCTACTCTTAGGATAAGGTAGGTAGAACGGAATTTAAACTTGTCAAATATTAGATAAGACAATATTTGTTAATGGATAATGGGGATTTAGATGAATTAATTAAATCATGGGATGCTATAAGGCTAGTTAATGATGGGGGGATATATTATAAATATTAGACTAGGATTAGGATAATATGATATTAGGACAAATTAGATGGAAATGGATGAAATTAGTGATGTTAGTGATGAAGTGATCAAATTTAGATGCATACATTTTGATCCTCTTTGAAAGGGCATTTCTAGTGGATGAACTAGAAGGATTAATGGTCTTTCAATGAATAAAAAAACTTATGGATGAATGTTAGTAGACACATGATACCCCATCTAGGGGACATACAGTGAGGAAGGAGGTGGATGGCCACTAAAAATAAGAAGCGAGGGGTGGGATGTGTGAAGAGATAATGGGCTGGGATGATATATGAGGGACTAATGATGAAGAGGTTGAAATTGACATGAGTAGTGAGGTAAAAAGTGATGATGTACCTAGAAAAAACCTATGCATAGGTAATGAAAATGCATATGTCATAGTTTTTGACACTTCCCAAGGGGGAACCAACCATAACATGATGATGATAAGACAAAAGGCTACAAGATTTCAATGTATTTTAGGTAAGGACATATGTTAGGGAGAGATGTAAACAAATATTATTGATAGAGAAGGCCATGGGTTATAAACATATCCCAAGCAAGGATACACTCTAGGATAACATCAGGCCAAAACAAGATAATGAATTGATAATATTAATGATGAGTTTAGCTTAAAGTTAAAGTCAAGTGATATGATGAATGAGAAAAGAGAGAATAAATTTTATGATCACGTGAAAAAAAATGAATGGGAAGAATTAGAATGCACTACAATGAATCAATGAGCCATAATGTGATTAATAACAATGATTCCCCTAATAAAGACATATTTAAGGGAGTGAGAGATGATAATAGAGTTATGGTCATGGTCATGCCCCAATAAAAGTATGAAACAATAAAATATAAATGATGAATTGAATAATAAGTGATAATAGATTATTGATGGAAGAAAAGATGGATATTGTGACTTATTGGGCCCAATCAGTAGGTGTGGGTGATTGAATGGGAAGATTGGAGAAATGATTATGGGGATGATGATTGATCAATAGATTGATTGATTCATGGTTTAAAATATATCTCAAATATTTTAGTGATGAAAGATTATAGGATGATTAATGACAAGATATATGTGATGATGAATGATGGGGAAAGAAGAGAGAGTGGTAGAGTTAACCTTAGACACATTATGTGATTGAGCACTACCTACATAGTCTAAAAAGACATCAGGATAATTTAGTTCAAAAATATATTAGAGGATAACAATGATGGATTAGAATATTAATATGATGATGATTATTAGACATGTTAGTTATTAGAAAGAAGATTCAACTTAGATTTTGGACATGATGCTAGAGAGATGTTAGATGTTGATATGTTGATGACTAGAGATATGATAGATGATTGACTAAAGGATATATACATGATAATAAAGGTATTGGAGGATAATTAGATACTAAACAAGTGAACTTGGATGATCATATTGAAGACAAAGGATTAGGATAAATGATTGAATATGGGATGTTAGATATTATGAAAAGTGATAGAGGATAGGAGGAATGATGAGTTTGGCTATTATCAAAACATCATTACTATAATAAAGTATCATCATAGTGTAAGAAATATGATTTAAAATGGTGTATTAGGTAGTATTCCTCATGATATAAGTATGACCAATAGGATGTTCTACCAAATTGCATGATTATAAAGGGAACAAATAACAAACTCTACATCATCGAGGTCCCCTAAAAGCATCATTGTTAATTTTTTGATGCTATCATAACATCTTCATTCATTAGATGCTTGATTGAAGAGACATGATTTAATACTAATTAAAATAAGATAAACATAGATAAGTAAATAAACATATGAAAATATTTACATGATAAAATACATGCAAATAAGTCAAACAATGTAGATCATACAAATAACATACACAAGTATCTACATGTAGTGTTATTATGTCTTGTCTAATTACCCAAATGAAAGTTAATGGGATGATTGATTAGGTGATGAGTTGTACTAAGTTGGTCATGATGATGTGAATTTGGATTAATATTATAGACATGGACAAAGGCATAGATTGATATTAAACTAGTGACTTGGATTAAGATAAGGACTTGGATAAGGATTTGGATGATAGGACCACTAGTAGACAAGGAAAGATGATAATATTATAATATGGATAAGACATTAGATAGGATGACTAGGATATTTAGTTTATATGACAATATGATTTAATGTTTTTGGGATTTTATAATTTTTAGGGTTTTTTAGATTATTTCAATTTTTAGGACTTTTTGTAATATGTATGTACAATAAAAAAATGGGGTTACTAGTGAAGGGAATACCAAGACTAGAAAATAAGATAAGTATAGATGGAAAATGGATGGGATGATAAAAGGATGAGAATGATGCATGAAAAGGGGATGAGGACCAAGGAAGAATGGACTAGGGATTGCCAATGACCACATTATGAAGGAACCGAATATCTATTTGCCTAAGTGTCTATTGGAGGATATGCCAAATGATTCTATAAAATTTCTCAAGGCATATTCCACTCCCGTACTAAGGTCAAGACTAGTATAAAGGATTTATATGAAGGCAGATGATGGGTACTATTGACCAAATTTGGCTTTTAGGTCAAATTAGGGCACCCTAGGTAAAAAATTGAATTTAAGATGTTTTAAGGGTCTAATAAATATGTCAAAAGGTGTCTTATAGGTTAATTAATGTCATTTGATGTTATACTAGCCTTGGTCCTTAGTCATTTTAGCCCTTTTTATCATTTTGAGGTCAAAAAAGGTGCATTTAATGACTTGTATAGATTTATTGGGAAGTGTGAAGGTTAAAAATGCGATTTCATGGCCCATGTGTCCTTATAGGTCTTGATCAATTGAAATAACTAAAAAAGTGGTAAGTTCATTAGAAGAAAAGGTAGTTTTCTTGAAAAAGGAGAAGAAAATGGCACTTGTACAGCCCATAGGGAAGTGTGGCATATGGGAAAAGTTTATGGAGTGTCCCCTAATCTTCCCCACACTCATATCAACATTTTATTTTCTTTGGAAGTGCTATTTTTGGCTCAAAACCATTCTACTCCATCTTTGCCTTCTTAGACATGCACAAGTGACCTTCAAGTTTTTGCTCAATATGAATAGCTAACGAGGTTTCAAGTCAAATTATTTTGGGAGTTTATATTAAATTCAGATACCTTCATTTACATATAGATATTTTTAATATTGGTAGCCTTTTATTCATGAAAATTCCTCATGAAGTTGACTATACTTTTTTGCCTATTATTTCATGTACCTTATGGGTTTTGTCTTGGTTTGAGTATCTCCTTATAATCCAATTGTTTATATAGGTTCAAGATGATGTTGAATATGTATCATCATGTCTCCCATTATTTTTTCACTTTTTAGGGTGTCTACATGAGTCAAGTAGCTCAAACTTGCAAGAAGATACACCTTTCTAAGTTGCAGGTAGTTTTCACCCTTTTCAAGAACTTCATTCTTATTCATGGATTCAAGGGGTTGTGTTAAGTTTATTTAAATGTTTATAAAGTTTTATTGATCTCCATTAACCTTCCAATTCCATTATCTATATCATACTTCATGATATTCCATTCACAAGGATCATGTAGCTTGTTTACCCTATCAATATCACACATAATCAATCTTGGTAAATCACATGTTTAAAACTTGCATGGCATATACATAAAGGTGTTTTTAAGGTTTTTGAGACCTTGGTGTATCCTTCAGTAGCTTGAAATAGTGACTAAATCCTTGATATGATGCAATAAAGAGAGAATGTGATGCCATGTCCAACATTTTCATTCAGTTTGCCATTGACAGGTGCCTATAAAAGTTTTCAAGAATTGAAATGTGATATAGAAACTTTCCTCAAGTTACTCAGACCATTATATATTGTTTTATATTTTTAAATAGAATATATGTTGGTCATGAGGTCAAGATAATTATTACTACTTACCTTTCTAACTTACTGCCTGCATGTAGGAGAATGGTCACCTACAAGTGACAATACAAAGATCAAGAACCATGAGAGAGAGGTTGAAACATGTGAATCAACCTTCCTTAAAGTATTGATGTGATAAAAAGAGAATGGATGATCCATTTTATAAGATAATTTCATAAATGTAGGTTGTAAGCTACCTCTAAGGACTCAATGACACTGTTTAGGCCCACCTTCCCAAAAACACAAAAATAGAGGTCCCAAGGGTTTTTGAATATTCTATAAGATGTATATTATAAAGAGTTGGAGTAGATATCTAGGTTAAATTTGAAACCTATAGCATATAAAAGATCCATGAAATTTTTATATAGAGGATGAAAAATGAAGATTGGTTTTTTAGATGGCTCAAACTTGTCAATTTATGCACTAATAGTAGGCAGTGAAACCTACAGGCCTGAGTCTAAAAGGGACCTTTTTCACCCAATGTTGAAAAATGGATTATAAAACATGTTATGAGTATCTCCAATGGTTTAAAAGGGTAATAATTATTTAAAAGTCCATTTAAAAGAGGATATGCATTGTATTTTTCTTCTTAGACCACTCTCAATCTATATAGGTTGCCAAAAAAAGCCCACCTATAGGTGAACTAAGCTTAGTGTTTCAGTGGTATTTGAGCCAAGGTGAATGATAGTATTATTATATTCCTAATTATCATGGAAGGTCTTGAAACACTATGAACAAGCTCATTTAAGCTAATAAATGCACCTACATGGGTCATTAAGGTAGAGTATCTCAGTCAATAAAGGGTTTTTAGTTTGTGAACCAAAAGTGCATATGAAGGGTATAGATAGGTTATAATGATGAATAAAGTTTATGATAACTTTAATTATGACTATTAAGATATCCATAATCTATAAAAAATGTAAAATAACTTACATAGGCCTCTCAAAAGCCTAGTATACACGTATAGTCAACT
This sequence comes from Torreya grandis, assembly GCA_037957365.1. Taxonomy (NCBI): domain Eukaryota; kingdom Viridiplantae; phylum Streptophyta; class Pinopsida; order Cupressales; family Taxaceae; genus Torreya; species Torreya grandis. Next base: position 557,603 of record JARHVA010004563.1, on the reverse strand, counting down.
ATTGTTGACTATCTAAGACAGTGAGCAAAATATTAGTGTTTTGGTGGGTGAATGGAACAAACATGAAACATATAGACCTATAAATGTAAATTTAATATAATGGGGAGTATAGAAGGTGGTTAAAAATTTCCTTGAATCCAAACCATGCATGCACCTATAGGTATAACACCATAAGGCAAAACATAGTCAAGAAGTTATACTCAATCTTGACTGAGTCAAGGTGGGTGAGGAGTATATGATAGGTTTGGGTTAAATTAGGTATAAAGTGATTCAAGGGGATTAAAATTAAGTTTATAAAAATATATCCTAAGCTAATTCATGCATATCTACCTATAGGTGTCCCCCCCACACCAAAAAAGCACAGTCAATCAAAGTGACACTTAGTCTTGAGAAGTTTAATGTATGGAAAGATATATGGAATATTGGAGAGGTAAGAGATAACAGGAAAAATTCCCTCATATAAAAAATGATTTCATGAAACACTAATTAGTGATAAATAATCAAATAAAGGACTAAAGACCTATATCATATAGTATATAGTCTTAAACCTTGTTGATAGTCTCTTTACACAAATCTATTTTAAGCTTTGGAAGAATTGAGAGGTATTTTGACTTGATAAAGAGATAATTTTTAGTTAAGAGGGTCTCCATAACATGGATAACCCTCTAAAATATTCACATTCATTTTATGAAATATAGGAGTGCCCTCTATTTTATCTTAGATAGAGGGCACTCCCCTTATGAGTAGACTGATAGGTTTTGAGGAAAGTGAGTGATAAGATGAGCTAGGAGTTAAGTGACCCATTAAAGGAAGTTTATGAAGTTGGAAAAAACTAAAGGTAAAATTATAAGTGATTCACATAGGGAGGGAACCCAAAATAATTCTCTAGACCATTAAGTTTTCAAGCAGGCCTAGTAGATAGATGTAAGACCTAGAAGCCAAAAGAAAACCACTCTCATGTCTAATATGGAGTGATCATTATAAAATATAAATGCATGTTTAATAAGTTAATATAGAGGTGTTTTATCTATTTGGAGGTAATTAAATCCATGAAATGTCATTTTAGACTTCAAGGTGCAAATAGGCTAGAAGATCAACATTAGGCCTAATACCCAAATGAGGAGTCATCTTCATTTATAACATGAAGTAAACATATAAATTTATTAGGACATGATTTTTGGGTCATAATAGACATGTGAAAGCTATTTATATGCAAATAAAAGATCAAGAGAGGTAATTTTGGATTGAAAGCAACATCAGGCCTATGGAAATTGGAAAAAGGATCTTGATAGAGCAAGTTTAGATGCTCATATCTTTCAAGAGGATTTTCATGGAGGCCAAAGGAGTTTAGGAAATTTAGAAGAGGTATTTAAAAACCACTCTATGGATTATTTTTTCAACTTCAATGTCATAACTTTATGAATGAACCTTAAGAAAAAAACATACCTAAAACCCTTGTAAACCCTCAATCAAGACCAATTTAGAGAAATGGATTTAGATAGCTGATATAATGGCATAGTTTGACCATGAAATATATTTTAAATTTAAAAGGAATCCATAAATATACTCCCAATGCTTTTTATCTATACAAAATCATATGGACAAGGTACAAAATAGGGCATTTTGACCATTTTATGTGTTTTTTAGGCTACATGAGGTTTCAAGAGATGAAATAAAGTTTGGATGGAATATTAAATTTTTTTATAACTCATTATAGTAATTTAATTCCAATAAAAAAATCCAAAATTTCCAAACAATAGCTCTCATCTCAGCTAGTCAAAATTGGCATATTGGACAAGCTAGTGAGAAGGGTGAAAAACTTCAAGTGGGGTGATTTTAAGGTGTTACTAATGATTATAATGACATGGAGGGTATTTAAAATTATCATCCGCTCCAACCCATTCATTATAAATATAAATTGAAGCCAAATTTGAGGACAAGTGTGCATGGTGCATGAAAGAGGAGTTTTTTAGATTGTAGATGATGATGGCTCACTTCTAGGTGATTCTAAATGACCAAGCCTACAACCAATTCATGGAGAGGCATGATTGAAACCCTTAACCTTTATTAAAATCATAAAAATTTCCATAATTAGTATTGAGATGTTCAAATAGGGCTAATCATGAAGGTAGTTTTTTTGATCTAGTTAAGGGAATTTCATGCCACTTTGTAAGAGTTTGATGACTTGGATTGACACTTGGGCTTCCAAAACTTTCATGGTTCATATCAAATACTATTATCATGTAAAATTAACTAATTCTCTCAAATTTATAAGTGTCCTTGTGACCCTTGGACTTATTTCTTCTCCTCTATCTCTCAAGTTATATAAGAACTACCCATTTTGGCCATTGTAACTTATGTTCCACCTAAGTATGATGAAGCCCTATTCATTTGCATAAAATTTCATCAATAATAATACTAATTTTTACCTCTTCATGAATTTTAATAAGTGTTTTTTACTTTAATGATGAGTCTTACTTAGTGAAGACTATGGATTCCTTAACATGTCTCATTCTTTCACCCTATTTGTAGTTGAAAAGCTTCTTCTTGTAAGGCATGTGAAGTATTTTGGGAAGTGTCAAGGATTTATTGATTTATTATTTTCATTAGTTCCATTAAATTCCTCTTTTCTAGTCCTCCTATCTTTTCATATTCATCCATAACCTCACAATGTAACATTGATGTGAGAAGATGAAGATTGGAGAAGTATATGTTTAGTTTGCCCATTATTCTCATGTATAACATGCTCCTAGTTGGAATTAATCATATTTTTTTATGTATCACCTCCCTTAAGTTAATTTTATTTTAGTTATATCTCTCCCTTTTCACCCCCCAAAGTTAAATGTAGTTGTGATCTGAAGTGGTACATCAAGGGAGCTAGTCCTATCTAGAGATTCACCTCATCTTTAGGCTACCCATAAGCCTAGAGGTCTTTCCATTATGCCACTTGGATGAGGAGATATTTTTAATTTCCTATAAAAGTGAAAATCTAAGTGAAAATAGTTTTTGGCATGCCTAGTGGGATTATTGTTCCAAGAGGTTGGAATATTTTTGGTGTTATCTTTGAACAATCAATGTTTAAAGGCATCTATTCAAGCATCAATGGTGACTTTGAAGCTATATCAGATGGTCAAGCAGCCTAGGTTATCCTTTGAATATTTTTGGTAAAATATTTATTTGTGTTATTTATTTTTATGAGGTTTCATGGCTAATTTTGATGTTGAGATTTGTCTTATGCAAGCTGGTGAGACATTGCAAGCTTGTGCCATTCCCTATCAACAAGAGAAAGTTCTTAATCAACCCTATGATGAAGTGTACCAGCCCCAATATGGTTATTTTTATCCCCAATATGATAATGAAGTGTATAAATCCTATATACAATCTCCTTAATGTCTTGATCCTCCTAGTCAACCTAGTCACTTCTCAAGTCAGTCCATTTCCACCTTAAAAAAATCTCTTTTGGGCTATGAGAGGTACATGTTGGAGCTTGATACTCTAATAATATGTGTTTAAGAGGTTCTTATTAATATTATTCATAATTTGAGGGATGCATTAGAGTTTTTCAAAATAAATTGGATACCTATTGAGAGAGCTAATTGGCAAAGGCTCACAAGTGAGATGCTTGATGTGAGTGGCCTAGTTTCTTCCTTAGAAGATAGGCTAAGAATTCATGGAATGAAACCTCACCAAACCTATCAGCCTTAATATCCAAACACCCAAGTTTACTATCATCCATATTTGATCCCTACTCATGAGCCCAATCAAGGATATCAAAGTCATCCTTTTCCCAATCAGTTGGAAGAGAGAGTTAAAAAGAGAAACCTTGTTTTTGAAGATAATCTTGATAGGTGGATTGAGTTGGATAATATGAATATAAATCAATCCATGTTATCAAAAAAGGGACTGGAATTAAATACCTCATTTAAATCTCACATTGCATCCCCACCACCTCAAAAAGAGAATTCTAATCCTAACATTCAAAGATGGAATAAGATAGTGAGTCATGGGGAAAGAAAGAAGAGAATAGTCTTGATAAAGATTGTGAAGTTGAGAAGGAGATTGATCATATACAAACCAATAAGACCCTTAATCAATAAAATACTTCTAATCCTAACATCCTAGGCTGGATTAAGATAGTGGAATCATGGGGAAAGAAAGAAGATAGAAGAATTGTTAAGGAGTGTGAAGTCGATCCTTTACAAGTCCCTTCCACCTTTCCTCAAGAAGCTTCTTATGTTCCATGTCAGCCCTAATTAATTCCTTTTCCTCATAAAAACTCATATTAACTTCAAGAAAGACTTTTCAAATAGAACCTAGCCAAGCAAATTGAAGACGTAAAGTCAAAAATGAAGTTGCTAAGTCAAAGTGTGATGGAAGTTTTAGACCCAAAAGAAGGTCATATGCTTAAAATCACCCCCTCCACCCTTCCTCAAGAGAGTAATAAAGATAAATAAGATGTGAATGAAGTGGTTTTAAAGTGGAAAGAAGAAAACCAAATTTTTTTAGCCCAAGGTCTACCTCCCCTTCCTCAAGAGTTTTCAAAAGAATGCCCTACATTCTATTCCCAATCTGATTTTGCGTTCTATGTACCACCTCCACCAAGTAGTTCATATTTTCCTCACCCCATCATACTTTGACTTGATGGAACTATGGTGTGGGAACCTAAATAGGAGAAATTGGTTGAAAAAAATTAGAGATCTTGCTTGAATAAAGCTTAGTTCTTTGGCAACCTCATTGGAATAAGTCACATGACTTCAAAATTCCTAGTCTTGGAATCACAAAGAAGGAGATGGAAGATCTTGCAGCCATTGAGAACAAAAGTACTATTTTAAAGGCTGATATGTAACTTGAGATCCCTCAAGAGGTTTTAAATTTTAATAAATAGGTGGTATCTTGTGTTGAATATTTAGATTGGGTTGATGAGGAAGAATGTTTTGCTTTTGCCAAAGAGGGAAAAATGGTCATTGATTCTTCCATCACTATGAAAGACATCATGGATTAATAAGAAAAATCTCATAATCAGCCTTGGGATGATTTTTTTAAATCTTTGGATTAGGATATACTCCTCTTCAAAGAGGCTATGATCTAGTCAAAGATTAAGGCAACTTTGACACTCAAGTAAGTATGTAAAGGAAAAACAATCTTTCAAAGTCCGTTCAAGAAGAATATACATTTCATGATGATATGTTTGAAGTAATAAAAATGGGATACAATCCTATAAAATAGTTTTGAGAAACACATCAGCTCTTGAATGATGGAACAAGCTCTTATTGGCCTCAATCTCCTAAGGAACATGACACTACTCCTCTTGATGCCATGCCTACTAAGGAGATACAAATTGACCATGAAATGAAGAGTGGGTAATAGTATTAAGTATGTGAACATGTTAAAGAGGAATATATCTAAATTTTAGACCTATTTAAGGATGATTTTCTTGAGAGAAAATCAAGTGAAGTACTAAGGAATAGGTTTGATCTACAAAGCACCCAATCCAAGGAGAAACATGCTTGGCACTATGATCTATCTCATCATGAAGATGATTCAAGAATTTTTAATTTTTATCCTAGAAAGGAGATATGTTTATTTTATACTTTTACATAATATTTTCTCTTTTATTTCCCTAAGTGCCTTGAGCACATGTATGTGTGTGTTTTGTTAGTGTGTTTACTTTACTTGTGTGTGTCTTTTATTTTATGTGATTGAGGTAATTAGTTGTCTTATATTGATAAAATACTATGGTGAAAGTCATATTTTTGTGTCTCATACTTAAAATGACTCCCTAATCCCAATGGACTAATAATGTTATTGGTCTAGTTAATATAGTAGGCATACTACCCCTATGAGTCACCAATTTGTTAACTAAATTTGACTTTTAGGTCAAATTGGGGTACCCTTAGGTAAAAAATTGACTTATATATGTTTTATGGGTTAAATACATATGTAAAAATGTGTTCTATAGGTTAATTAATGTCATTTGATGTTATACTAGCCTTGGTCCTTAGTCATTTTAACCTTTTTAGTCATTTTGGGGTCAAAAAAGGTGTATTTAATGACTTTTATAGATTTATTTGGATCTATTAAGGTTAAAAAATATGATGTAACATCCCATGTGTCCTTATAGGTCTTGATAAATTTACATAACTAAAAATTGGTAGGTTCATTAGTAGAAAATGTAGTTTTCTTGAGAAAGGAGAAGAAAATGGCACTTGTATGGCCCATGGGGAAGTGTGACACATGGGAAAAGTTCATTGAACATCCATTAATATTATAAAAACTCATACCAACATTTTATTTTCTTTTAAAGATCTATTTTTGGCCCAAAAACGTTCTAATCCATCTTTGCTTTCTTAGACATGTAGAAGTGACCTTTAGGGTTTTGCTTAGTATAGACAGCTGAAGAGGTTTCAAGTCAAATGATTAAAGGAGGTTGTTTTAAACTAATATATATTAATTTACATATAAATATTTTCAATAATGGTGGCCTATGATTCATTAACCATCCTCATGAAGTTGACTATACTTATTTGCTTGTTGTTTCATGTACCCTATGGGTTTTGCCTTGGTTTGAGTAGATCCATACAATCCACTTTATGATATTGGTTATAGATTATTTTTAATATATCCACTCATATATCCAATGTTTTTTTTCATGTTTAAATGTGTTTTAATGAGTCAAGTATCTCAAAGTTGCAATAAGATACACCTTTCTAAGTTGTAGGTAGTTTTCACCATTTTCAAGAACTTCATGCTTGGTCATGGCTTGAGGGGGTTGTATTAATTTAATTTACATGTTTATAAAGTTATTGATATCTATATTCACCTTAAAATTCCATTCTATAGAGCATACTTCATGATATTGCATTCACAAGGATCATGTAACTTGTTTACCCTATCACTGTCACACATAGTCTTGGTGAATCACATGTTTGAAACCTACATGGCATATCCATATATGTGTGTTTAATGTATTTTAGGAATCTATGTAGCCTTTATCATCTTTAAATAGTGAGTCAAGCCTTGATTTTATGCAAAAGAAAGAGAGAGACACTATGATGTCATGTGTAACATTTATGTTCATTTTGCCATTGATAGGTGCTTACAAGAGTTTTCAAGCATTGAAATGTGATATAAAAACTTTCCTCAAGTTATTTAGAACATGATATATTGTTTTATATTTTTAAATATCATGTATGTTGGTCATGAGGTCAAGAAAATGCTTACTACCTACATTTCCAATGTACTACCTGCATATGGGAGAATGGTCACCTATAAGTGACAATACAAAGAGCAAGAGATATGGGAGAGAGGTTGAAATATGTGAAGTAACATTCCTTTAAGTATTGATGTAATACATAGAGAATTTATGATACATTTTACAAGATAAATTGTCAAATTTAGGTTGGAAACTACCTTTAAGGAATCCATGACACTATTCAAGCCCACCTTCCCAAAAATGGAAAAATAGAGGTCTCAAGCATTTTTGAATATCCTATAACATGTATACCATAGAGAGTTGGAGAATATAGATAGGTTAAATTTGAATCCTATATCATATACAAGAGCCATTAAATTTTTGGAGAGAGGATGGGAAATGAATATTGGTTTTTAAATGGCTCAAACTTGTCAATTTATATACTGATAGTAAGTAGTGAAACCTATAGGCCTGAGTCTAAAAGGGAATTTTTTCACCCAAAGTTGCATAATGGATTATGCACCACATTGTGAATGTTTCTAGTGGTTAGGTGTAATAATTATTTAAGATACCATCTAAAATAGGATATGCATTATATTTTGCTTCTTAGACCACTCTCAATCTATATAGGTTGCCAAAAAAAGACCACCTACAGATAGACAGTGAACTAAGCTTGGTGTTTTAGTGGTATTTGATCCCATATAAGGTGAATTATAGTATTAATATATAATAGGTTATCCTAATTCTCATGAAATGTCTTGAAACACTATGACCAAGCTCATTGAAGCTAATATATGCACCTACATGGGTCATTAAGGTAGAGTATCTTAGTCAATAGAGGGTTTTCAGTTTGTGAACCAAAAGTGCATTTGAAGGGTATAGAGAGGTTAAAATGATGAATAAAGTTTTTGATAACATTAATTATGACCAGGAGGATCTCCATAAGCTATAAAAAATGTAAAATAACTTACTCAAACCTCTCAAAATCCTAATATGTACCTATAGTCAACTATGTTTGACTATCTAAGACAGTGAGTAGAATAATAGTGTTTTGGTGTGTTAATGGCCCAAACATGAAAAATATAGAACTAAATAATTTAAAGAGACTATAATGGGGATTATAGGAGGTGGTGAATAATGTCCTTGAATCTTAAACATGAACACACTTATAGGTACAACACCATAAGGCAAAACATAGTCAAGATGTTATACTCAATCTTGGCTGAGTCAAGGTAGGTGAGGAATATATGATAGGTTTGGGTTAAATAAGGTATAAATTGATTAAAGGGGATTTAAAGGAAGTTTATAAACACCTATAATAATCTAATTCATGCATATCTACCTATATGTTCCCTCCCATGCCAAAAAAGCATAGTCAGTCAAAGTGACACTCAATTTTGAGAAGTTTAATGTATGGAAAGGTATATGGAAGATTAGAGTGGTAATAGAGAATGTTAACACTTACCTCATAGTAAAAGTGACATCATGGAACCATCATTAGTCAAAAATGAGAAAATAAAGGGATAAAAACCTATATCATACAGTCTATAGTCCTAAATCCTATTGACAGTCTCTTCACACATGTCTATTTTAAGCTTTGGAAGTATTGAGAGGTCTTTTGACCTGATAATGAGATAATTTTTGTGTATAGGGTATAAATAACTTTGATAACCCTCTAAAATATTCACATTAATATGAATAAATAGTTGAGATACATCTATTTTGTCTCAGACAGAGGGCACTCCCCTTATGAAAAGATTGATAAGTTTTGAAGAAAGCTAGTGACAAGATGAGCCAAGAGGTCAGTGAACACTTAAAGGAAGTTTTTAAGTTGTAAAAAATTTAGGGTAACATGATAATTTATTAACATAGGGAGGAAACCCAATAAAATTCTCTAGACCATTAGGTTTGTAAGTAGGCCTAGTAGGTAGATGTAAGGCCTCAAAGCCAAAAGGAAAACCAATCTCATTTTTAGTATGGAGTGATCATTATAAAATACATATGAATGTTTAAGAATTTAATATAGAGGTTTTTTAGCTATTTTTAGTGAAGGAAATCCATGAAAGGTCATTTTAGACTTTAAGGTGCAGACAGGCTACAAGAGCAACATTAGGCCTAATACTCAAATGAGGAGTCATCTTAATTTATAATATGAATTAAAAATATTAATGGACTTGGACATGATTTTTGGGTCATAATATACATTTTAAAAATATTATTATGTAGATAATACATCATGAGAGGCAATTTTGGATTGAGAGCAACATCAAGCATGTGGAAATTAGAAAAAGGAGCTCGATAGGGCAAGTTTAATTGATCGAATATTTTAGGAGGATTTGTATGGAGGATAGAGGAGTTTAGGAAAGTTAGAAGAGGTCTTGAAAAAATAATTAGTGTATTTTTTTTGAAATTCTAATTCTATAACTTTATGAATGAACCTTAAGAATGAAAACATACCTAAAACCCTTATAAACCCTTAGTCAAGACCAGTTTGGAGAAATGGAGTTAGATAGCTGATATAATGTAATATTTTCACCATTAAACCTATTATAACTTGTAAAGGAATCCATAAATATAATCCCAATTCTTTTTATCTATATGGACTAATATGGACAAGGTACAAAACAGGGTATTTTTGACCATTTTGTGTGTTTTTTAGGCTATAAAAGGTTTCAAGAGATGAAATAAAGTTTGGATAGAATATTATGAATTATTATAACTTATTATGATAATTTAATTCCAATAAAAAACTCCTAAGTGTCCAAACAATAGCTCTCATCTTAGCCAGTCAAAACTGACATATTGGACACGCTAGTGAGAAGGGTGGAAAACTTTAAGTGGGGTGATTTTAAGGTGTGACTGATGCCTATAAGGCCATATATGGTACTTAAAATTTTCATATACTTCATATAATGTATTTTAATGATAAAATAAGTCCAAATTTGAGGACAAGTCTGTATGGTACATGAAAGAGGCATTTTTTGGACTATAAATGATGATGGCTGACTTCTAAGTGATTATAAATGACCATGCCTACAACCAATTAATGGAGTGGAATTATTGAACCATTAACATTAATTCCAATCATAAGACATGTATCTAATTGGTCTTGGTATGCTCAAATAGGGCTAATCATGAAGGTAGTGTTTCTAAGCTAGTGAAGGGAATTTCATGCCACTTTTCAAGAGTTTGATGACTTTGATGGACACTTAGGATTCTTGGACTTTCATGTTTCATCAAAAATCATCTTAAAATTCACAAGTAACTTATTCTCTCATCTTGAAAAGTGTCCTTGTGACCCTTGGACTTCTCTCTTCTCCTCTATCTCTCAAGTTCTATAAGAACTAGACATTTTGGCCATTATAACTTATGCTCCTCCTGAGTATGGCAAAGCCTTGTTCATTTTTATACCATTTGATCAATAATAATACTTATTTTTACCTCTCTATTACTTGTCATAAGTGTGTTTTACTTGGGTGATGAATCTTTCTTAGTGAAGACTATGTATTCCTTAGCATGTTGTCTCATGATTTCACCCTATTTGCAGTTGGAAAGATTCTTCTTGTAGGGTATGTAAAGTGTTTTAGGAAATTTCAAGGATTTAGTGAGTTAGTATTTTCATTATTTATATTCAAGGCCTCTTATCTAGTCCTCCTAGCTTTGCATATTCATCCATAACCTCACAATTTAACATTGATGTGAGAAGATGAAGATTGGAGAAGTGTATGTTTAGTTTGTCCTTTGTTCTCATGTATAACATGTTTCTGGTTGGAAGTTATCATATTTCTTGGTGTATCACCTCCCTTATGTTATTTTTATTTCAAATATCTCTCTCCCTTTTCACTTCCAAAGTTAAGTGTATTTGTGATCCAAAGTGGTACATCAAGGAAGCTAGCCCTCTCTAGAGATTCACCTCATACTTAAGCTACCCATAAGCGTAGAGGTGTTTCCATTGTGCCAATTGCATGAGGAGAGATTTTACATCTCCTCAAAGGGTGAAAATCCAAATGATGATAGGTAACACTAATGGATATAGGAATATAACATAGATGATATTGACAAGGGATAGATTTTTCCCCCAAGTGTTGATGTACAATGTGGACAATATAATATTTTATCATGACACCAAAAACCCACTTTTATCATGGTACTTTCCCAAGGTGCTATAAGAATAGTTTTCACTAGTGTATTAATGATTTTTTATACTTTTGAAATTTCACTTTTTTTAAAAAAAATTTTGGAATCTCAATTTATTTAATATGGGTGTGATATAAAGGAATTCCAAAACTTTATTGAGCTTCAACCAACACCAATTCTAAAGATATGTGAAGGTAGGATCATGTTATCACTAATGGATATATTGATTTCATAATGACCTTTGTTAAATATTGATTTAAAATTTTCAAGACATCTAGTCTAAATGTTTGTGTAGCCTTTTTGAGATACAACATTTCCTAGGAAAGTGATATGTATAATGTATGATTTTAGGTTATGTATATGGATGGTATGATCATGATGGGTGGTGTGACTAGGAGGTCAATAAAATTGGGGTTCAATAGTTATATAGACCATTGGATATGGTGGAGGGTAACTATTTTATTGGTGTCATATGCTAAGGAAGGTTAAGGAATCCAAGATTGTTTGAATTCTTTATTTTTTGATCCAAATATTAGAAAGATGATCAGCCACATGAATTTTGACTTGTTTGATTTGTATCATAATTATTTCCATGATAAATTCTTGGTTTGATTAATTGATTGGATTTTTATTGCCTCTATTGCCTATAACTAGGCTTCACTATATGTATTTCACTTTAGACTTGGAGGATGATAATCAGGACTTAGATGATCCCTTGGCACCTTAAAGATATTATTAATAGGGGATGACACTATTTAAATTGGATGATTATGAAACTCTTCTTGAATTTTATTTATTACATTTGGATCATAGTTGACTTGATTATTTGGCTTGATTAATTTATTATTGGTTTGGATCCTTGTAGATTCAACACACCGGATTACATAATGAGGGGAATCCAACCATGTGTGTCTCTATTTATCCCATATATGGATTAGAGTGGAGGGATTACTAATAGGAGCTAGATGTTTAGGAATATGTGGTGAAAGTGTTGAATTAAGGGGATGAAAAGTAATATAGTCCTCATAAAATATACTAGGAGAACTAACCTTGATGCGAAAGAAAGTTTACTCAATAACCTTAAAAGGATAACTAAACATATTTTTATAATTAACATATAAAGTTGAGTCATATCCATATTTATGATATTTGGTTGATAAATAATCAAGGAATTATTTTATAATTTCATCATCATAATAGGGATCAAGAGTTATGCCTTTTAACTGGTTGAAATTTGAATTAGATACGTCCTCAAAAAGATAGGTGTTGGTGTGACTTTTTTTATCTATAATGGATGATGATTCTAACATGGATTCCAATTCATATGTTGGTGTTGGATATGATCCTAACCATTTTTATGCTAACTCTAATAGGGATGCTATTGAGGTGGTGTTGCTAATATAAATTTTTTGATAGTAGCCATAGAGAGGGCCTTTTGGATAACATCATTATCCATAATTTCCTTCTTCACCTTGGGTTTGTGAATGGATGCTTTAGTCTTAATGGGTTTATGAAAAGAAGGGATTTGATGTGAATAGGATATAGGTATGGTTTGATTAGGTAAGGTTGTCACATGGTAAGGATTTAGGTCACAACCTTGGTTTAAGGAAGAATTTTGATCATACTTACGAAGAAATTCTTAGAATACCCTTTTTTACACACTCATAGGGGTATATGAATTAGATTCAACCTCAATTTCAATTTCTCCATTATCAATTAATTTTTTACATAATATCCAAAAGGGCGACATCTATTAATAGAATGTCAAAAGACTTTATGGTATAGTCAAAATTGTTATTAACAAGGTAGTAAATTTTATAGAGTAATGGGTGATAGAAAAGATGGTGGTGGACTAGAGTGATATGATGATATGTAAGGACAAAAAATGGACTAGCTCAAGAATTAGACTAATTTTATCAAGGTGGGATGGATATAATATTATGTGATGAATAAATGGAGGGCTCAAGGATGATGGGATTGAGATTATGATGAGTATAAAAGGGTGGTGATGCAATGATGATTAGGGGTATGGTGAGTATGGTTTGGACAAGTGTGTGACCTAAAAATACAACTATATGTGTTGTAGGATAAAAAATAAAGACAAATTAAGATGGGACCTATCTACAAGGAGGTAAGACTAGATGATATGATAATATAAGGATGTCCTAGACAAGGTCATAAATAAATAGGAGGATGTTGAGGTAAAACTAGATTAGGATATGTATATTATTGAATGATAAGATGTAAAATATATGCAAGATTATACAAGTTAAGTATGTACAAGATATGATGAAGGATAAAGTAGATAAGGATATACAATATATGATGATAGGTAAAGAAGATAAGGATGTAGAAGATGATTAAAATTATATAAGATGGGTATATTTAAGATGATTTAGGTTATACAAGATAAGAATTTACAAGGTATGACTTGATATAAGAATGTACAAGATATTCAAGATGATTTAGGTTATATGGTGTATGTGTTACTAGGGTAAGACTGAAGGATATTAAGGGAGTATGATTTGAGGTGAAATAATGGTGGGACAAGATGTGATAATGAAAAAGGAAATATTAGACTAGATGATAAGACTAAATATGTAGTAATGAGGTTATTAATAAGATGGGAAAAAATATAAGATATGGATGTGATCTAGGTGGACTAAAGGGTAATATTAATGATGTGGAAATATTAGTATGACTAAACACGGCTAAGGTATGATTAGGTTATTAGAGTTAATGAAAGACTATGGTAGGGATATGAAAATTTAATCAAGACTAGATTAGGTTAATCAGAGATGAGGTGATAAAGACTAGAATAGGATATGATTAGGATGAAAGGTGATGAGAGAAGACAAAATGAGATGAGGTAAACTAAGAGTGTACAATTCAATGGGATAAGGCTAAAATATATGAGGCAATATGTTGTAGGCAAGGATATATATGATGATGATATAGGAGACATTTATTATCATGTATAAGTTAGGGTGAAAGGTTGATTCAGTTCACAAAAAACATTGGTTTATCATGACACACACCAAATAAATAAAACCATAAACCTAAGATTATTAAACTAGTTTGGGAGTGTAACTCAATGACTACATTGTTTAATAGCTTCACATGTGAGGCTTTAAGCTAGTGACCCATTATGGAATAGCCCAAACCCTATAAACCTTATTTGCACTTAAAAATCAATTTGGAGCTGATATTTAATCTTGAATTAAGTTTCCTATTAGGGTTAAATGTCCTATTTTAGGCTATATAGGCTCACTAGGGGCATCCATGATATACACTAGGTATGTGGGGCCTAACTTTATATATGATGTTATCTAATGTTTGGGTCATAAATTTAACTCTTTATCTTCATGAGATACTATATGGGGTATCCTTTTTGAGATAAGGATATCTCTCCCTCTTATTTAGACTCCATCAAAATATAGAGTGTTGATTTGTGCATGGTGTTGAAATCCATGATCATAATCCCTTTAGGTCTATGAAAATTAAATGGGTGTCACTTTCACATCATGTTGCCTCCTAAGAAAAAAAAGGATGGATTTATAGTAGTTTTTAATCATCCAAGACTCAATGTTGGGATGCAAGGAGGAGAGCATACACCACTGTAACCCATGGGTATAAACAAGCAAATAAATAGTTGATTAACTAATTAGTTATGTGTAATATATATAAGATGGTTTTCAAAATGTAAAAATAATTTTATAGGTGCCCTATAAAATAATTGACTAGTAGTTTCAATTTTTAAATCTTGAAGGGCAACCTAAAACACAAGATGTTAGGTAAAATATGATTTGTAAAATAAGTGGTTAGTAGTCTTAAGTAAGACAAAATTGCCACTAAGTTTACCCATATAAAAATTTGAATAAGAGGTTAACATAATAATAATTAATAAAAACACTAAAAAAAATTATGATATTTACACGATAACCCTTTGAGTTAATGTCCATGATGTGGGGGTTTTGGGGTAGAAGCCCCTAGTGGGGTTAAGGGCCAACACTTAAAAAAGACAATTTTTGAAAGAAAATAAAGATAAAAATCACTATTGTCTTGATCAAAACCACATATACATAGTCAGTTGTTAATAAAAATCAAATACAAAGTAACAAATTTGAAAATAATAAACCAAAATAAAAAATGTGGATAAGTGATGTTACAAAATGGTTAGGTAGACTACTAGTGGTTAGATAGCAAAATTGTGATGTGTAATTAGTGATATTACAAAATCATGACTATGAATAGGCATTTTTCAAAATTATGATTGCAAATAGGAAATTTTGTCACAATTGAAATTATTGACTAGTGATATTTCAAACTACTTGGTTATAATTGACTAATTATTTCAAAACCACAGATAAATTAGGCTAAATTTCAACTTATGAAAGAAAAATCATAGATAGTAGAAATGATATTGAAAATTAAAAAAAAATGGTATATTCATAGGTTTACAAAGATTCAATGGACCTAAAAGGGATGTTTAGATATGTTGATATTATATTATGATATTTACAACATTTGTTAAGACTTACATAGGATTAATCAAGATAATTTTAAAATTACAGCTACAAGTCATGATTTGGTTTAATACTAGATTTTTACCTCAATCCTAAAAAATATATGTTAAGGATAAAGAACAATATCTAAAAAATAGTAAATGATATGCTCAGTTATAAAATAAATTGATTATAGATTAGAAAGTTTTGTAATTTCACTATTAGTCAAAATCACTATTAACAGTGTAAAAACTACAACTAGAAATGAAAAATGCAAATTCATAGAAATAATTTTGATTAGAAGTTAGGACTTTATAAATTTATTTTGATAGTATTGTCTTGTTTAATTCAACCAACCAAGTTAGATAGAGAATAAAATTTATAGAAAAACCTAACTAAAACACATGATACTATGGATTAAAATTTTTATGAAATGAGATCAAAATTGCAACTACAATGTGCAAAATTTTAGATAAGAATCAAAATAGTGATTACTATGTTCAATCTAAAATGTGAATCAAAATCACAACTGTAATGCTAAAAATCACAAATGGAAATAAATTTTTTAATTTTTGATAAGTGACTTTGTAAATGGTCAACAAAATGGTTAGATGGAATAAATTTTAATAGTTAACTATCATAGTCAATGCAAAATTGTGATTGTCAAAGTCAAAATCACTAATACAAAATCACCTTTTATAGAGTAAAATTTTTAATCACCTAGAAAATAGAATTATTGAAAATTTTGAGCCCAAATTTACCTTAAATATAACCTTCAAGGTTAATCCACACACTTCAAGCACACTACGTCAGCTCAAAATGAGGTCACCCACTATAGTTTCCAAATGTGAGATGAAGATTTTGAGTAATTGAATTTGATTATGAAATTTATACACTAAAATCTACTCAAAACACAAATCTTCAAAATTTTAAACAAGAAAGATCACAATGCAAATAAAAATGAAATCAAAATAGAAATATACCAACATCATTACTTATTAGACCCAATCTTGATCCAAATTTTACTTATGCTTTATTTCTTTCTATTGATTGGATGGATTTGCTTAGATGACTCAGATTATTGGGACAACATGTGATTGGATTGAAAATGGACTAAGATTATAACATAGACTGAATTATCATGGAGTTTTCTCATTGTTTAGAATGGATGGATTCATGTATTTAAATAAGCAAAGGAGGGATATTTTTTAATGAATTAAAAATTCATTGGAAGCCTCTATAGAAGAAAACTCTAGAAGAAAGGAGGGAATTCTAAGGAATTTAAAATTCCTTAGAATTTTCTAGAGAGAGACCTATATAGAGAAGGAGAAAGATGGTGGAGAGTTATAGATTCCATTAGGTAATCTAATGATGATTAGGGGGGTTATATTAGTGATTAGACAAGTGTTAGATGATCAGGGTGTAGAATTGTAGGAAAATATACTCTTAGGCTAAGGTAGGTGAAAGAGAATTTAAAATTCCCAAATATTAGATAAGATAAGATTTTTTAGTGGATAATGGGGTTTTATATGAATTAATTAGTTCATGGGATGTTATAAGATTAGTGTAAGAATTGGGATATATTATAAATATTAGACTAGGAATAGGATAATATGATATTTAAATGGAAATAGATGAAATTAGTGATGTTAGTGAAGAAGAAAGAAAATTTAGATGCATATAAAGAGGTTAAGTGATTTTAATATACTTTTTCTAATCAATTTGTAGTTTTGTAACTCCATGAGATACCTCTTATATGGTTGCATTTAGGGGATTTTCTAACTACTTCACATGTCCTTATCATGAGTGTTATACTTACCTTCATTATCAATATTCCTATCAAGATTTTCAACATATTTATCATCCATTTGATGAGCCAAATCATTCTTATGCAATACATCCTATTCCAAGTAAGCCTCATCATGCTCTTGACCTATCTCATCTTGTTGACAATCTCTCAAAATCTAGTTTCTCCCTTGTGTGCAACCCCATGACCAATCAACATGTGTGTATGAAAGGAGAGTAGTGGTTACTAAGGTATACAAATTAAAACTTAAAGCCAAAATTTTAGTATCTTTTCACCCAAGTAAACTAACATCTGAAAATCCACCTCCTCATGAGCCTCAAGCTTATCTAGCATGGCAAACTTACTAGACTAGACATCCTAACTTAAAGATGCCAAGTTTTGGTAATTTCACTCCCAAATAAGAAAAGAGAATGGTTTAAAAATATAAACAAACTAGAATTAAAAAATTTAGAAGTTCACACTCTTTGGGAGAGCCTACACCTATGCAAAATAATCTTATTATCACTCAAGAACAACCCTCTAAAAATCCCATTCTTCCCCATCCTTTGGAATATACTCACGCTTGTCAACCATGGTAGCCTTCTTGGATAAACCATCCTAATTTTAAGATGCCTAGACTTGTTAAGGACATTCCTACTTTATTAGTTTGACCCTCTTTCTCTCACACCATCTCCATTTTCAAAGGAGGACCCATTGCATAGAGAGAAAGTGAATATCATTTGGGGGAAGAAGAGAGTGTTTCAGGTGAGTATGATGAGGAAATAATTATTGGTAGCCCTCCTTATGCCTAAACCATAAAAATCAGACCCATTGTAAGAAGAGGATGAGTATGACTAGATATAGAAATATAACAATGAGGAAATGGGAAAATATGGAGAAGAATAAGATAGTCTTGATGGTGAGAATTCAATTTTATCTATTCAAGATTTCATGTAGGGCATGATGATGAGGCACACTCTTAGATGAAAAATCTTTCATTTAACATGGGTGAAATCTAATTGGCATGTATTTTATCTTAGTGAGGAGGAATTAGTTATTGAATATGAAGGATTAAGGTCCCTTAATGAGGAAAATTTTTAGGCTCTTAACATACGTGGGGAACTCTCTCTCTCTCTCTCTCTCTCTCTCTCTCTCTCTCTCTCTCTCTCTCTCTCCATTGAATAAGAATAAGAAAGTGTATTTCCTCCTAGTCCAAGGGAGGAGTTCAGTAAGGAAAGAGAGGTTGGGGCTATCAACTTCATTGATGAATAACCACTTTAAATGATGCAAGAGGACTTTGAGGATGAATAAATAACTAAAAGAGAGCATATTATTCAATAAAAGACCTTAATTATCTTGATATAAATTTGTATATAACAATAAGTGATGGGGAGTTGTAGGATTTATTTAAAGTCATAGAGGAAAGCTATGTTCCTTTTTAAGGGTACTATAATCTGGATAACACTAAATATTGTAGCTTTGACAAATATATCAAGAAATAAGAAAGAGATATTCCATTAAATATGATTTCACATGGGTTATATTTATTTGGTACTAATTAGTGTTATATTTTCAGTGTTGGCTATCAATTACTTGATAATATTGGAGACACTTGCACATTCTTTAAGGATAATAAGAACATGTTTTTGTCTCAACCTCTAAAGAGTCAATAGTCATCCCATTTTGAGACCAAATATTTAATCTTACCTATTTTATTTTCAAAAGGATGTCCTATTAGATACCTATCTTAATTGGAGGCTAATAAAGAGAAACCATCACATGTTGTGCTCAATCTAGAGCACAAAATTGAGCATCAATAAGGCCAAAATCCATCTGCCTATCCACTCTAAGATAGATATAATTTCAGTCAAATCAAGTGTGTAAGTGAGTTTTTTTTGGTCCTCAAATAATTATATCACCCATACATTGAGCATCTAATCCTTCTTCACCTTTGGTTAGTTTCCCTCAAACATAAAAAAACATTATAAGTTGATAAGAAAAGGTAACTATTTTTCAAAATGATTCATTTTTTTATTTTAGGTGGCCTTTTATTTGGTTATTTTAGGGTATTTTAACCACTTTTATTTCCTACAAGTGTTATTGCACATTAATTTAGTTGTCTACCTTTCCGTAATTTCTTTGGCACATTTTTTCTTATTCTTTGCTTGTTCTAAATTTTTGGGAGGTGTATATTAGTTAAATTATTTAATTTTAGGTTGAGTAAGTTGAATCAAGGTTGTGTTCTTAAAATTAAGAGTTATAAAAGCTTGTATAACTTCATTCCCAATAGATTTCTCCAAAGGCTACTGGATTCCTACTTAGTAGACAAACAACCCACAAAGGTCACTAGAATGTTGACCATTTTTTGTCACCATGAAAAAGTAACATCTAATTTAGTTTAAGGATTTAGATCACCTATAGGTTCCTAAAGTTTAGTATATTTAGGGGAAATAAAATGATCATGTGAGTTTGGGACTAGATGATTTTAAACACTTAGACATCTTGAGAAGGTTCTCGAGTATGCAGTAGTCTTCCCAGCCTCTCTTTCAACCTTCTTAGTGAAAATAGAGAACTCCCAAAGATCACATGGTTTAATTAGTAGAAATAATTAGTTGATTTTCAATAATTCTCCTAGTGAAGGCTTGAGGTGGTGAGTAGATAAAATTTTATTAACCCCTAGAGACATCTTGATGGATTCCCATATTGTTAGTGACAATAGGACATAGTCATTTATTTCAAAGGTTTCCTAATGCCATGTGTCAATTCATAGCTATTTTAAGCCCTTTCAAAATACCTTTTGACACTTAGCCAATTATTTGTGTTCACTCAAAACCATGTGTCACATTTTTACTCCTTTTGTACTTAGCTAATTTTATTCAAAATTTGTCTTATAGGTCAAGAAAGTACTTTAACACTTAGCCATTTTGGGGTTTCTTCCCAGTGGCAACTTTTGGAGGTGAAAATGTTAAATTTGATAAAACCATGATGACATCTTGATGCCTTCCTAATTTATTATTTGTAGTAGGACTTTGGTCTAATCAAATAACACCATATGTCAATCATTCACAAATCCCCAAAATTCTAGACTTTTTAAAAATACTTTTAGAATTTAGCTTATTTTTCAAAAGTTTTTAGGTGCCACATGTAAATATACTCGTGGTCCTAAGCCATTTATAAATGCCTTTAGATACATAGTTAATTTTCATGAAGTTTCCTAATAATGTCCATGTCAATAATGTGGTGGGAAACAAGGTAAGTAGATAAGCAATATGATTTCACATGTCACAATCTTGGTGACCTTGAGTCCTAAAACCATTTTTATAGTTTAAAACCCTCTAGATTAGTAGGTTAGCATGATGATCCCATGTGTCACAATCCCACTACTCCACTCTACTAGAGAATTATGTGTAACCCATAGATATGTCAGAGCCCTAGGATAGAGGATGAGAGAGATGGCACCACATGGTGCATTACCACTACTCTACATCCCTGAGGTGGCTAATGCAAGCCTAATAGTGTGTCAAAGTAATGGGTGACAAATATGTTACCATGTGTTAAAATATCACTTCACCAAATATATAATAGTCAACATTACATTAGAAGCCTCAGCCAAGTAATGAAAGAGTGAGAAATATATACATGGAATTGGTAGGGCCTAAGTACATAGTGATAGGAGTGATTAGTAAATAAGAAAATACCAATTGTCACTGAATAGAGCTTGGTTGAGAGAGCCAAGGGAAGGGGTAAAAAAATCCATAAGATGCCTTGTGGACATAGTAGATCCTTAAGAATTATAAACTAATAGAAGGAAGCTAGTTGGCAAACCCAGAGTATTACCAAGAGTCTAAAAAGTGCTGAGTACATGGGTCCTAAGGGGAGAATATACTCACAAAATTAAAAAAAGGCCTAGAATGATCCTAATGTTGACATGTAACTAGAACCCACCATTGAAGAGCTTGTTGGAATCCACATTCACATTGACTAACGTAAATTTGATATCCCATTTAAACCATTCAAACATGAAAATCATGAATTGAATATGTAACTCCATTGATTCATATGATTAGTGATAAATGGATTGGGTCAACATGAAAATCATGGCATAGCTTGACCCCAACTAGAGAAATGGTAAAGGGAAATAGAATCTAGAACCATTCATCATGAAAGTGAGTGAAAATGGAAAGCATGCAAAAGACAAACAATAGGCTTAAGATGATGTGGTAGGTGGTTATATAGGCATATATCTAGTAATTTCAAAGGGATCCTCACTATCTCAACCCCCTTCCATAATCATTATCAAAATTATAACCACCTTGATAGTTGGGAAGACCAAAAAAAGACCTGAGCTTTAAATATTTGGGCTATTTAAATAGGAAATATTATCATGAAAATGGGACCCATTTTTAGCACAAATTTTTTATAGAAATTGGCCTATATTTGATCCCTCTCTTGGGATGACCAGACTCTGCCCACATGTAATGCTAGCTTTTTAATTCTTTTGATCAATAAAGATTGAATTTTACCTTGCTTATGTTGATATTATTGTGTGAACCTTATAATTAGTTGATCTAAAACTAAGACATAAGTTTTCCTCCTCTTGTATGTCTTTTTATTTCACTTTGTTATTAGTAGTCTGATTTATATAGGTTGTATGTTTTGGTATTGTCTAAGCTAGGGAGTTACTTTATAAACTAGTTGATTGTGTTCGTTTTAAGGACTTCTAGTTGTTTCTGAAAGTCCTATGCATAGAATCACAAACTTCATGTGAAATATTGATTTGTGGATAATTAATTTGAGGAGAGTGTAAGGGATTTAAGTCAATATTGAGTCATTTAGTGTTGTTAACAAGTTGGATTAGGTAGATTTTTTTTGGTGCATCACCTTCTTAAGATTTAGGTTTGTTTTATATCCTTCTTCTCCCTTTTCCCTTGAAAATTTAGTCATTTAGTGTTAATTCTAGGTGATCCATCAGGGGAAGTTGGCCCTCTCTAAAGGTTCACTCTAACCATAGGTGTCCCATAGCCTTGGGGTGTTCCCATATATCAATTGGGTGAGGAGATATGATACATCTCCATGCATGGTGAAACTCAAATGAGATAACAATTACCTCATTATGTTCTTGGAAATCCAAGAATAGATTCCATACTCAATGCATCCCATGGTTTATTAGCAATAGGCAATGGTTGATACAAATTATAATTTTGAATTTTCCCTTAGCATGTTGGAAAACCCTACAATTCTACACAAACTTATTCATATATGCAGTTAATTGAGGCCAATATTACTTGTCACTCAGTCACACCAAAGTATTATCATACCCAAAATGACCAGCTAGACCTCCACTATGTTTTTATTTTAATAATCTCTATCCCATGGAACTTTGAGGTATAAACATCTTCTCCCCCTTGAGAAACAATCCATATTGAATCATATACTATAATCATAGATTTTTGTTTGTATTTTTTATATTCTTAAACTTTGTCCTTGCATCTAACAAATTTAAGTCTTCCTCATATAACTCTATCATTAATTCAAATTTACTAACCTCTACCTTCATCTTATTCATTACAAGAGATCGTATACTTAAGGCATACACTACTTATTAGAATTTTCACTTATATGTTTAAAAATAAAAGAACATATCTGAATAAATTATACTCATCTCATGTGTCATTTATTTAGATTATCTTGGGTTTTTATGAATTACAAGGCATGATTATTCATGTATATAATAAATCCTTTGGAAAAAAGTAACATTTCCACTTATTGAGAGTTTGCACTATTACATAGAATTATTTATCATAGACACAATACTTTCTCTTATCATCATTAAACTTCTCACTAAAATAGGCAATGGTCTTACCCCCCTAAATCGACACTTCACCTATAGTTGTTCTCATTGCATCATAATAAATATAAAATAGTTTTCACAAATATGATAAGGCTAACATCAGTTATTATGTCACCTTTCTCTTCAAAAACTTAAATATACTCTCTATTTTAATAGCCCACTAAAATTTCTACTTATCTTGCTTCATATTATCCATGATGGGTGAAAATATATAGTTGAAGTTTTTGATGAAATTCCAATAGAAACTTACCATCCCATGGAAAATTCTCACTTAAAACACGCCCTTCGATGGAGGCCAATCTATAATTTACCTCACCTTCGTAATGTCTATCTTCAACCCATCCTTTAATTTTAAAAATCCTAAATATACTATATATTCTTAAATGAATCTACACTTATTCAAGTTTACTAGCAATTACTCTTCCTTCAATTATCTAAAACCAACTGCAAATGCTTCAAATGATCCTCTTTAGAATGAATAAAAATCATAATATCATCCAAATATACTATCATAAACTTACCTATGAAAGTCATCAACACTTATTTCAAGAGTCTCATGAATGTACTCGAAGTGTTTAACAAACTGAATGGCATGACTAACCACTCATATAACCTATTATTCATATTGAATGTGTTATTCCAGTCATCACCTTCACTTATGCAGATTTGATGATATTCATTATTCAAATATATCTTAGTTTAGTATTTTTCTCCACTCAAATATTTCATTAAGTCATTCATTATTGGAAATATAAACTTGTACTTAATTGTGATATTATTTATTACACATGAATCCATACACATTTTAAAATTTCCACCTTTATTTGGTGCTAAGATAGCTATAACTATACATGGACTCAGACTCTCTTTAATTAACCCCTTCCTCAACAACTCTTGCACCTACTTATTTATCTATCATTTTCCATTGGATTCAACTTGTAGGTTGAATTTTTAGGAAAACTTATTCTTATAACTAAATCCATAAGATTGTTAATGCTCTTTATAGGTGGTAGTCCATCTAATAATTCACTCATCATAATATCAACATATTTTGAAAATTAATAGGTAGGTCACTTATTGTAGTGTTGTCAAAACTTGCACATAATTTGAAATTAGTGAAAAACTTGTTTATTCCTCCTTGGACACCTTCAAATTTTTTTACCAAATACCAACATCACTTTTAAACTATTTTCCACCTCATATCCTTTGTCATTTAATGGGTTCAATGTGAATATATTTCCATCTTCCATAATGGTGTAGGTGTTTTATCTTACATCATGCATATATATCCTATCAAAATATCATGGCCTATCCAATAACACATGGCATACATCCATGGGCATGATGTCCAACATAACTTCATCCTTGTAATAACCAATCTAAAAATTTACCACACACTAATCATTCACTATCACTTGGTTCCCCTTAAATAACCAAACAAATTTATATGATGTAGGATGTGTCAATCTCTTCATCCCAAGTTCTTCCACCATATCTTGAGAAACTAAATTATCCATGCTACCATTATCAATCACAACTCTAAAACACTTATATATTTTAAAATAATCTAGAATAAACTATAGATTTTTATCTATTAATTAACCTCATTGGTTTGTTTCAACAACACTCTATTAAAAAAAAGAGCCACTTGTTATTCTGGATATTTCATATGTATTACAGACCCAATGTTCTCCTCATCTCCAAAGAATATATGAGTTGTAACTTCATCTCTCTTACAATTATTAAGAGGGTTTTATGGATAATTTTTATCTTTATGAGTAGCATACTTATGACACCCAAACACTTACCTCAAAAACACTTGCATTTAGTTCATCCATAGAATCTTCTTCCTCTAGAAGAGTATCCTCCTCTCTAGCCAAAGTTGTGATTTTATGAAAGGATTATCTCTCTTCCATTGTTTTATTAACATATTCCACCATTATTATGTCCTATTCCTCTCAAATACCTTCTTATACCTCTATATTTCAATTGTTTCTTCCTTGTTAGCTTCTCCTTTTCCTTCAACACACACTGATAAGCTACCTCTATGTTTCCTAGGTTCAAAAAACTTATTTAATTTTGTATGGAATTTTGTAATCCATTCACATACCTTGCCATCTTCCCTAATCATCATGTATATATCTAGCCCTTATAATGAGTCTATAAAACTACTCAATGTACTCTTTGATGATGATCTCCTTTTATCTCAAATTTTATATTTTTATAAACATACTCATTTGATAATCACAAGGCATAGATTTTACCTTCACCTTTGTTACCATCATATCCCAAGATTTTATCTTCTCCTTACCTTCCTTTGTCTCTCAACCTAAACATGATCCCACCATAAAAAAGCATGGATCTTTAGCTTTGTGAAAGAAAACTTCACCTTATTACGTTCTTCCATATACTCATAGAAAAAATAATATCCATCTCTATTATATAATCCACAAGCTCTTCGAGATGAAAAATCCTATTATAAAAATGTGTTTTTATTTTTGGTTTACTACTAATACTTAACACAACTCTAAGAAATCTTATCTCAACTTCAGTTTCCATGTCTTCCACACTAATATCTTGAGCTCCTTTTTATTCATCCTCACTCATATCTCCACCACAAGATCCTATTCATTGTGATCTTTACATTTCATCCAACCTTATTAAATTCCACTTATCACCTTAGTAAAATATAAAACTTGGGGTCCTTTTGGTCTTGCTCATATACATAATAGATTCCTCTATGTGCCATCTCTCCCTTGATGTAAAATTCTATTTCACAGCTTGCCAATAGACTCAACTAAGTTATTCTTCACACACATTTCTCCCATCAATAAAGAACATAGATTTGATACCAAATGATGAAAACATGAATAATATCCACCTAAATACAACCTCTAATTCTATGATGCTTAGATATTCACTCAGACCAAGACAAAAATTTAGACCAAACATGAAAAATAATAATAATTAAAACCTTTGGATTATCCTTAATTAAATCATTCTAAGATCATATACAATACATCACACTTCCATACATGATTATTTTCTTAAACAAAAATGTAAAAAAATAGAAATATCTTTATTTTTCTATACTTTGATTTACATGTTACCCCACAAAAACTTGTTCACTTCATAAATTAACTTAACTATACAAATATTAATATTCATATGATATCCCCAAATTCATGGGGTGTTTCTTAAATTTCATTAACATTATAAAAAATGTACAATATTTAGGTGACATTAAATTTTCAAGATCAACACCTATCAATAACTATCAAGTGACATTTTAAAGCCCAACAATAATTTAAATAACCATCATAACTTTACCAAAATTTATCAAATTAAGTTGAATTTTTAAAAACACATTTTAAATTACATTTTTTTATCATCTCACCAAATTTAGAAACCCAATTCTTACCACAATAAGAGAACCATGTTGCCAAGTGTTGCAAACTAAATAGGGTACTAAAGTGACATTTTAAAGTCAAATGACAACTAGAAAAACCATCATAATTTTACCACCTTTTATCCTATTGAATTAAATTTGAAAAATATATTTTTGACTACATTTTATATAATCTAACCAAATTTAACCTTTAAATTATTACCTCAAGTTACTGCAGGTAAAGAACCATCTTTCCAAGTGTCACAGACTAAACAAATGATATAGGATGATATAGAATAATGGTACATTAACATCACAACTCTAAATTATCTCAAATTTAGAACATAGGTTTCATGTTTCATTTTATACCATCTCACCAACTTTTATCAACCAATTCTTAGCATAGTAGAGAAACATCCTTCTATTTTTCTATCAAAATCATACATATGCTTTTGAGGTGACTCCAAATTATCTAATTTTTTTTTCAAAGGTTTTAAGTATTATTTTCCATAATATCATCAATTTTCATATTCAAAATATTAAATAAATTGAATATCCATTTTGTAAAGTGTCATAGGAATAGCTTGAAAAAATACTTGTTACTTTTTTATGGTAATAGTAAATGGTCTAAAATTTAGTACAAATGTTTTAAACATTAAAATATATGATTACACCAAGTTTTATTATCTAATTATTATCATATAAGGAGAAACACCCTTCCAATTATTCTAATAATACCAGATGGTGTCTCTATGGTGACTCTAAATGATCTAAAATTTGGCACGTGTGTTGCATGTGTCCCGTGTTATAACCTCACCAAATTTGGCAATCTCTATTTGATCACATAAATAGATAACATATTTCTAATTTTCATGGATTAAATAATTCACATAGACTTCAAAATTAGAAAAAATATCTCCACACTTTGTCTATAACAAGGAAAATTTTTGCAACATCATTCTTAGAGTTAACAAACTTAAGAAAATGAGGCCACAAACACAAACCAAAAATTAAACCCTAAGCTAACATTTTTTTTGATATAAAAATTTCCTTCACCTTAGATTATCTTACATCATATATTCAACATATCTCATAAATTCCTATTAAAATGTCTAGGTAGGGTCCAAAATCATGTTATCTACCATAAGAAAAACACCCATAATACATGTGTAAATAAATATATCAAATATTTAATTAACAAAAAATAATCCATATATAGTTTTTATAAATTTATATTAAGATCAATAGCCTAAATTTTTTAGTATAATAGTAAATCTCATCCTTAATGTGCCTCAGCCACTATCCCCATATGTTCTTATATAGATAAGAGAGGAAGCTAGGGATAGGATTAGGGTTTTGGATGGTAGTTAAAAATAGAATAATACAAACTTAGTATTAGAAAAATCCAATTAAGTATTCACTTAATTTATAATCATCTCTAATATTAGGTTCTAGGTAGGCATGCACTAATTAGTGCCTACCCATGAATTACCAATGAATATTACAAGTACATGTTAAAACTATATAATAGTGTATTAGTAATTGAATACACTAACATATTTCCCTAAGATGAAATTCATTTAAGGGAAACATAAATAATAATATATTTTATTAAGTACTTGACAATAAACATATTGATATAAATTTACCATCCATGATTTGATCACAAAAAACATGGTCTTAATTTACCATTCTCTTACATCTACATGCTACCTTATGAGTTTTACCCTTCTATTTTTATGTTACATACCTAAATGAACCTCACTGTTTATTTTAAACCTACTTAATATCCTACACATACATATTCATACCTTCGGTTTAGTCCACCTCTACACATGTTAGTATTATCAAGTTTGGTTAGTATTGCTAGTCAATATTGACCTAGTCTGATTGGTGTTGACACTTTACTAGTAACAACTAATTTTAAAAATTAAACATTTCCTTAGGGTCATCCCATCTTCCTAGCATGTAAATGGCATGATAAATTATCAAATTATATATATATATATATATATATACATATATATATATATATATATATATATATATATATATATATATATATATATATATATAATAGGTCTCACTTAATAAGGGGTTTGACACTTATTTGGTACACATCTATACACTATTTAACATTGTGAAAATATATCCTATTCTTTCCAAATTATTAATCTATCTCTAGGATTAGTCTTAAGACAATTATAAATAATACCAAATATAAGTAATTTCAATAATCATCAAGTATCAAATCCAAATCATTATTTTTATACATAAAGTGAAGGAACACAATTTCACATTCACATTAGGTGGAAGAAATACATGTGGCCTAATTTCCCTCCTTGGAGTATCAGATATACAAGCAGTGGTAAATTATCAAATAGGGATGATTAGGTTTAGTTTAACCCTTTATAATTTCTTATTTTTTACATGTTTATATCCCTCAAAATCACACTTAGGGATATAGGGTGAAGTAGGCTGATTTATGGCATCATGTGTATCATCAAGGTTTGACATTACACATATATGGATATTAAAGGTATGAGAATGTGAATTTATGGTCAAAGACCCTATTTTACACATAGGTTATTATCAATAGTCGATACTAACTCAAATATAACATAACAAAAATTTCAAAAATAGAAAAAAAATTCTAAAACCAAATGAATCACAAAATTTTGTCTATTTTCCACTAGTAGAATATAGTCACATTTAGAATTTTACATATAAAAGATAAGTACTCATTCCTTTATTTTATTTTTTGTATACACATAATATTTTTAAATTTATAATTTATTGATGTTTTCTCTTGAATTGACCTATTGAGCATCAATATCCCTTAATGCATGCCTTAAAGGGTGCACTGGGAAAGGGGTGGGTAGGATTGTGGTGATTTATGAGATATTTTGTTATCTATTTAATGATCATACCATTCATACTTATAGTTTAGTTTATTCATATTTGTCTTGATACCTAAATCCTTCCATCCTATTTTATACATCCATGTTAGCTTTCCCATTTCCTATGGCATTAGCTAAGATAATATTGTTTGTTTATCACCTTTTAGCTTCATATACTATATCAACTAGTCCATTATAATTTTAATACTATTTACTAACATTCATACTACATAAAATTGAATCATATCATTTAGTGATAGCAACTATCTCTTTAATGTATCGATCTAGATTATGCCATTGACTTGGCCTTTAAAATTGGCTTTGGATATTTGATCACTATATATAAAGTTATATTTCATTCATAAAAAAAAACTATACACTTTATTCACTTATACACTATTATCACTTGGATTTTCACCCTTTTAGGATATGATTAAGCTCTCCTCATATAAGTGGCACAATGGAAACAAATCTAGGCTTGTGGGTAGCCTAAGGATGAGGTGAATCTCTAGATAGGGCTATTTCCCTTGATGTACCACTTTGGATCACAACTACACCTAAACTTTGGGGGGAAAGGGAGAGAGATAAATAAAATCAAACTATTATAAGGGAGGTGATAAACTAATTAATATTATGACTTCCAACCAACAACATGTTACACTTGAGAATAAAGGACTAACCAGACATACACTCCTTCAATTTGTATCTTCTTGCATCAATGT
This sequence comes from Torreya grandis, assembly GCA_037957365.1. Lineage (NCBI taxonomy): Eukaryota > Viridiplantae > Streptophyta > Pinopsida > Cupressales > Taxaceae > Torreya > Torreya grandis. The sequence continues at coordinate 527,122 of JARHVA010004563.1, read as the reverse complement.
TACATTATGAGGTTATGGATGAATATGTAAAGATAAGAGGACTAGACACGAAGCCTTAAATGGCACTAGAGAATAAAATAACTCACTCAATCCTTGACATTTCCTAGAACACTTCACATCCCCTGTAAGAAGAAGCTTTTTAACTTAAAACAAGATGAAAGAATGAGACAACATGCTAAGGAATCCATAGTCTTCACTAAGTAAGAACCGACATTCAAGTAAATGCACTATGAAAAATCATGAAGAGGTAAAAAAAATATAATTATTGATCAAATGGTATGAAAATGAGTATGGATTTACCATACTTAGGTGGAACATAAGTTACAATGGCCAAAATAGCTAGTTCTTATAGGACTTGAGAGAGAGAGAGAGGAGAGCATAAAATTAAAAAGGTCACAAAGATGCTTTTAAAGATAATAAAATAAGTTACTTTTACATGATAATATGATTTTGGATGAACTAAGAAAGGTTAATAATCAAAAGTGTCCATCCAAGTCATCAAACTCTTGTAAAGTGGCATGAAATTCCCTTAACTGGCTTAGAAAAACTTCCTTCATGGTTAGCCCTATTTGAACATATAAAAATTTATTATGGAAATGTATGATTATTGGAATGAATGTGAAGGGTTAATACATGCCTCTTCATGCATTGGTTGTAGGAATGGTCATCTAAAATCATCCCAAAATGATCTATCATCATTTATTGTTAAGAAAATTCCTCTTTTATGCACCCTACACACTTGGCCTCAAAATTGGATTAAATTTCCCATGAAAATACATTTAATGGAGTGTATTAAACCTTTTTAGATCCTAAATATCATTATAATCATTAGATACACCTTAAAATACCTCACTTGAAGTTTTCCACCCTTCTCATTAATTTGTCCACTATGCCAATTTTTAATGGTTGAGATGAGAGCTCTAGTTGAGGAACTTAGGAGCTATTCCAAGGAATTAAATTAACATTTGTAGTTATATTAAGACTCAATATTCCTTCCCATGTGATTGACATCTCTTGGAACCTCCTAAAACTTGTAAAACACATAAAAAGGTCAAGAAACCCTAGTTTTTACCTCATCCATATAGCTATGTATAGTCCAAAATTATGGGGACATATTGAGAGATTCCTCTTCAATGTTAAATAACTTTCATGAGAAAACTATGTCATTAGAGTAGCTAATTAAATTCATTTTCCCAATCAAGTCCTTATTTAAGGTTTATAAGGGTTTTGAGCAATTTCACCCTCTTAATGTTTTTTCATGTAGATTTGAGGTTGAAATTTCAATCCAATTCCACAAATTTATTTTTTAATACCATATATAACTCCTCAAAACTTACATAACCTCTATGAAAATTTTCCAAGGATATGTAAACACTCCAAGTTAGCCTATCAAGCTTGTCTCTCTATTTCTTACATGCTTAAGTTGGTTTCTGAGCCAAAATTAACCATTTCATAGTTTAATTTTAATTATAATAGATTTAACACATATTATTTAACCACATAAAAATGTTTAAATGGGTTTTAATACTCACCACATGTGAAAAATGGAAGTGACTCCCCATTTGGCTTCTAGGCCTAGCCATGACTAGTAGGCTTGCCTATACTTCAAAGCCCAAATATGACATCCTTATGATTACTATACCTTACACAGGATATATCACCATTTTTTTACCCTATTAAAATTTTTAGATGCATTTTAAATCTCACTTAGATCTAGAAGTGATAGTGAACTCTTGTTTGGACTCTAGGCATATCCTTACCTCATGAGCCTGCCTACAAACTTAAGAGTGTAGGGTACCATATTAAAGTACATAATTTTTTTCATGTTATAAAATATTTCCCTAGATGTTTTATAACTCTCTACACATTATTTAACTATTTATTCAACTCTTGGTCTCATCTTTTACCCTTCTTTCTTAGGTTGCATGTTTTGTGCATGAGGGGAGTACCCTCTATTTGAGACAAAATAGAGGGAACTCCCCTTGTTTTTTTAGATAATGTGAATATTTAATAGGTTTATACATGTTATGGATACCATATTAACTAAATTTTAACCTCTTGTTAGGTTAATAAACCTTTCAACTCTCCCAATCTCCAAGATGGGTTGTGCAAAAGGTGGACTATGTATGATAGTAATAGGTTAACAATATATTGCATTTGAAAAACACTTTATATAATAAAAAACATCATTATAGTTTAATTATTATTTTTTAAATGATATTAATGTGTTATAACCTTTAACCATCCCTCCAAACTTTACATGTTCTTCATATTCTCTACCTAGTCAAAACTGGTTACCTTGCCTGTCTTCCTCAACACTAAAACTTGTAGGTTGTTTGTAACCATTTAGCTTGACAAGGATGTTTTAAACCTCCCTATAGTATTTTTTAATCATCCCACACCTTTTTTGTCTCATTTATTTTATTCTTAAACACTACCAACACCTCAAAATTCTCAAATTGTTCACTGTTACATCATAGTCACCTCTCATGGTTGTAGGTGCTTATAGGGTCTTTAGGAAACTATGTAATATTTTTTTGAATTTATAATGATTAATGGAGGTCATAATGGATTTTAGGAAGGTTTTATTTATCATTCAAACCCATTTTATTCTCTCTAAATATACCTTGAACTCAAAAACCCTTCCTTAATGACTCTTGTAGGTGCATATTAGCTTTAATTAAGATTGGTCATGGTGTTTAAGGATTTATTTGAATATTTTGAGGTCAAAAAGTGAATGTTTATACATTAACTCACCTATTATTCCCTTTAAACATCACTAAATCACCAAAGTTAGCTCACTGTTTACCTATTTTGTTGTAGGTGGACATTTTCCCTCAGAAGGGTCAATTGGTGTCCATGAACATTGAAAACCATGTATAAACCTCAAAATAATGGTATTCATGCCACTTTGTACACCATTAAATATATGGGACCATTAAAGTGTGAATATTTGGTGTATATTATCAACTTTGAAAATAAAGGGTTTCTCAAACTCAAAAATCTATAGAAGACACTGACTATTCTCAGAGCATACATGAGCAATTTGGGGTCTCCAAAAAACCAACTTAAATTCCAAATTTGCCCCTCAAATCTTACAAAGTCATTTTAGTATATGAAGGTTTTAAATTATAGTGATCAATATTATTTAAAATTATCTACAACCTTGTCATAAGATACTCACCATATGCCCCTAGACCTCTATTTTTCACTTTTAGGGAATTAGGTCCCTAAATTAGTCATTTCATCTTTTGAAGGTCCAAAATTCTTTGTCTATAAAACTATCCATTAAATAAGGTCTTCCATGGTGTTTTAAACTCACCATGACCTTAATCAAGGTTCAAACACTTATTTCATCTCCTTAAAAATGCCATTTAACCCTCTATGGTACCACTTGTAGGTGGTCATCAACATACACAAGCAGTAAGTATGAGTTTTAGGTAGTATGTAAGATGAAAAACTTTGAAAACAATTTTATGCCTTCACCAAGCATCGAAATTCACCTTTATAATTTTTAAGAGACTAAGAGCCATATCAAGATTTCCACCTCTTAGCATGATGTCATCAAAATTCCTATAGGTGTAATTTAATGGTTGCCAAACTATATATGTTGTACATGACTACTATTAGGGTATTTTATGATACTTGGGTATCCAATATGACTTGTAATACCAAAATAACATTAATATAACTTTTTATAGTCTCATTTTCTCTTTTATAAGCATGATCAGAGTTCAAAAACATGGTTGTAATTGAGAACATGTAGAGAATTGATAGTGAGTGTGATAAGACTAGGTGTAGAAGATAAGGTCTGATGTTTCAAGATAAAAAATGAAAGGAAGTTGGTATTTATAGAATTAAAAAATTTAAAATATCACATCACATTCCTATGAAACCTCTTTTGAGAACCAATTTTTTTGTAAGCTAGGAAAACTAATTGAGACTACACATCATGACACCTTCCTACAAAATGAGATAATTTGCTTATATAAACACCATGGAACATTAAAATAAGTATGGATATCTTTGAGAAGGTACAAAAAATTCTCTGGAGTCAACATCACCAACTGGTTTATATGTGTTTGACCAAAATAGAGAAAAACCTATAGGGTGCATGAAATAACAAGTAGAAAAACTTAGCTAGCTTGTAAAGGATGATTAATAAAGCACATATAATAAATCATTGAAATAATAATATGTAGATTAAGGTATATAAGTTTAATATCACCTCCTAAAATTATTTTCCTTGAAACCTCTTGAGTTGTTCATACTAAGCACAAACCTGAAGGTTAATTCTGTTTGTCTAGGAAAGTAAAGGAGTAGAATAGTTTTGGATTGAAAATGACACTTAAAAACTATGTAAATAATTTATATGAGTTTTAGGAATATTAAATGTCCTTACGTGATATTCTCCCACATTGCACACTTTCCCATGAGTTGTACAAGTGCCAAATGCTCCTTTTTTCAATTGGTTTCTTGAATTTTAGTTAAACAATCTATAAGATTCTGATGTAACTAACATCCATGATAGGTAAATTGAGATCTTGGATGATTTAAAGGAAAATAATACATCTAGGAATCTTTATAACCATGTCACTTACATTTATGACCCTTAAAAGCCCACTAAATGACCCAACATGATAAATTGACTAATATATCTAAGACTAAGGCTAGGATGACATTAAATGACATCAAATAAAATATAATAAACCCAATGATAATATATTATACCCCATAAAACATTTAAAACTCAATTTTTTACCTATAGGGGTCCCAATTTTTCTAAGATTCAAATTTGGTCAACAAATTAGTGACTCATAAGGGTAGTATGCCTACTATACTAAGTATTCTAGTAGCATTATCATCCCATTGGGTTTTGGAGTCAAATAAAGTCTGAGAAAAAAAATAAGGATTTGACCATTGACTACAATATTTGATCAAGACAAGATCAATGACTACCTGAAACACATAAAATAAAATACACACACAAAGCAGAAGCAAAGACACATGTGCTTCATGAGCACTCATGGAACACACACACCAAACTAAAAATACTTATTGAAACACTAAACTGAGATGACAAATCCCTCCTAGATCAAAGGGGAAGTTTTAAACTCTTCTTGATTTGTGACATGAAGGATTTAGTGAGACATTCAACCTTTTATCCTTTAGCATTGATGCCTCCAACTTTTTCATGATGTTTACCAACTTCATTGGCATGATTCTCATTGAAAACCAAGTATTTTAAAATAGATTGGATATGGAAATGAAATTTTCTTGTATCTAAACAAACTTGACTCCTCATATGGATCCTTAATTACAACCTAAAATGGTGATTCAACAAGACATACCTTCTTAACTTCCATAGTGCTCTCAATAAGATTGGGTTTCTTCTTAGCTACAAGTTAATTTAGATCATCAAGGAGATTTTAATACTCTACCTAATATTTGTCATTATACTCCATGGAATAATCTTTATTTACCTTGTCATGTACTTGATCTTTAACTTGGAAAAAGTTTTTAAGCCCTTGAAAGAACTTCATTTATAGTTGCTAATCATCCTTGTCCTCTTCATCATCTAAACCACTACCTCTTCAATTTTATCTTATTGATGTATGATTTAATCAAGATTGTGTTATTAAATATCCACTGAATTTTATGGTGATTCAATATTAGGCTGAGGTTTTAGGTCATTTTCAAGAACAACTTCCACCTTGGTCTCAAAATATTCTTTTAAGACTGCCACCTCTTTAGGGATGACTTGAAATTGTTTTCCATCCTTAATAGCATATTCATATTCATGTTATAAGTGATCATATACAACATTTTTATCATATTTATAGTCTTCTTCAATGGATGTAGGATCTTTCATCTCTTTCTCCTTTATGGTGGTGCTAAGACTAGGCATCTTAAAATCATGTGACCTAGCCGAATGAGGTTGCTAAGGAGGTATGTATTTTTAAAGCAAGAGTTATAAAATTTTATCAGAGAAACTCTCCTCTTTAGGTTCCCATACCATATGTACATCAAGGAAAAGGGTGATGGGGTGAGGACAAGATGAACTAGTTGGTGGAGGTGGCACATAAGAACTTGAAATTAGATTGAGGGTGAAGTGCAAGGGATAATTTTGGAAGTTATTGAGGAAGGGGAGGTAGAACTTGGGATAGAATAACTTGATTTTATTCCTTACACTTGATAATCACTTCATTCACATCTGATTTAGCTTGAGGCCTCTCTTTAGGAAAGGTGGAAGGGGCTTGTATAAGACCAAGTTCTTTCTCAACTTCACATTCCTTATCAAGGCCTTTATCCTCTTCTTTCTTTCCCCATGACTCCACTATCTTACTATAGCTTAGGATTTTAGGATTATAAGTCTCCTTTTTAGGTAGTTATGTAACTTGAGGAGTGGGTTTTGTTAAGGTGTGGATTACAGACTTGTAGCAGTTACACAATCATTGGCATCGATCAGGAGGGACCAACATCGGTTAGGAGTGACCGACGTCGGTCAGGTGCAGTTCAAGAGATGCCAGCATCAGTAGGGATCGGTCGACGTCAGTCACAAGCAAGCAGGTAGGAACTGATGTTGGTTACCTGTGCATCCAGAGAGCTATTTTTGTGGACAGAATCGAGTGTTTGCATGATGAGATTAAGTCATAGTCTTAAGTTCGCATCTCTATTATTAGTAAGACTATTTTTAGAGCCCTTGTTCAAGAGGCATAACTGTTGGTTGTAAATGCATGCTCAAGTTTCCTAATTCTATATTAGGATAGATCTTCTTAGCTTATTGTAGTGTATTGGTATGTTGAAGAACAGTACAGAATTGTATAGGTGAATCATTCCAGGTTGTTGGAGTTGATTGTACTTGAGAGAGAGAGCTCTTGAGGGAAAGAGATCTAGAGAGAGATCTGTACATCTGAGAGAGGTGTGGAAGAAAGAAGTTTCTTCAATTATTCCTTTTGTAAAGAGTTTAATACAAGTTTTTAGGGTGGTTTCTTGTATCTCTTGTTCTTTGCTATTTATCATTTTAGTTACTTATCTATCTGATTTAATTCCACAGTTTATTGCTTTCATAAGTGTAATCAAATTGTTGGTTGATCCCCAACAAGTGGTATCAGAGCAAGGTTGTTGGCTCATAGCTTGATACCAACAAGTGGTATTAGAGCCTTGGTTGTAGGTTCAGAGCTTGATATCCAACAAATGGTATCAGAGCTCAGGTTCACTAATAGGTGGTTCAGATCTGTGTAGTGTGTATTGATTACAGGTTACTCACAGGGGTTTCTGCAGGGATTTCTATTTGAGTGGGAGAAGCATGGCAGAAGAAAGTAAACTGAGAATGGAGAAGTTTAATGGAAAAAATTATCAACATTGGAGAATACAGATAGAGGATTATCTATATCATAAAGATCTATACTTACCATTAGGTGGGATTGAAAAGAAGCCCACAGACATGGATGATGAAGAATGGGAAGTTCTTGATAGAAATGCTCTGGGGTCTATAAGACTGAGTCTAGCATCTACTATGATATCTAATTTATCATAGGCAAAAACAATGGTAGAGTTGATGACTACTTTAGCAAATTTGTATGAAAAACCCTCAGCTTCTAATAAGGTATATCTTATGAAGCAGTTATTTAATTTGCGTATGCAGGAAGGTGGATCTGTATCTAATCACCTGAATGATTTCCATGGAATTGTAAATCAATTAAGTTCAGTTAATATTGTATTTGATGATGAAATCAAAGCTCTTTTAATATTATGTTCTTTGCCTGAAAGCTGGCATAGCTTAATAATGGCAGTTAGTAATACTGCATCTACTTCAAATATTTTAAAAGTAGAGGATGTTGTTAGTGTTATCTTGAATGAGGAAATTCATAGGAAAAGCACAGAGGAAACATCAAGGAACACTTTAAGTTTTGAGAGCAGGGGAAGGCAAAAAGAGAAGAGTAAGAAAGGGAGATCAAGGTCTACGTCTAAGGTGAGAGGTAGATCCAAATCTAGAAATGGCAGGAAGCCACAATGCTGGAATTGTGGAAAGATGGGGTACATAAGCAGAGATTGCAGGTCAAAGCCTAAGGAGGACAATCAACATGAAGGAAAAGAAGAAGCAAAGGTTGCAGGTATTGCACAAGATGCTTTAATATTCTCTTGGCATAATAATATAGAATCTTGGGTTTTAGATTTTGGTGCATCTTTTCATGCTACCCCTAATAGAGAATATTTTAGTGACTATATCCATGGAGATTTTGGAATAGTGTATTTAGGGGATGATGAGCCTTGTAAAATTATTGGCAAAGGTAAAGTGCAGCTAAAAATGCAGAATGGCAACACATGGGTGTTAAGAGATGTTACGCATGTTGCTAGCTTGAAGAGGAATTTGATTTTTGCAGGAAAGTTAGGGGATGAGGGTTGTACAGTAACTCTCACAGTTGAATCTTGGAAGGTGACCAAGGGTGCACTTATAATGGCCAGAGGTAAGGGAGTAGGTACTCTCTATTTATGTAATTGTGTTACTAACAATTCTCCTTCTGTATTATCTACTTCAGATGTGGATGCAAAATTGTGGCACTCAAGGCTTGGCCACATGAGTGAGAAGGGGATGTCAATTCTTAAGTCTAAAGGTAAGCTTTTAGATTTGAAAAGCATAGATCTAGATTTTTGTGAGCACTGTGTTTTTGGAAAACAAAAGAGAGTGAGTTTTCTCAAGACTGGGTCAACAAAGAAGAAGCATAAGTTGCAGCTTGTTCACATAGATGTGTGGGGACCGGCTCAGGTTGCTTCTATTGGAGGATCACAGTACTATGTTTCATTCATAGATGATGCTAAAAGAAAGGTATGGATCTATTATATTAAGAAGAAATATGATGTATTTGAGACCTTTAAGATTTAGAAAGCTATGGTTGAGAATGAAATAGGCAGAAGATTGAAGTGCCTGAGATCTGACAATGGTGGTGAGTTTTATAGTTATAAGTTCAACTGGTATTGTTATATGCATGGGATCCATAGGCAAATGATGGTTCTAAGGACACCTCAGCAGAATGGAATTGCTAAAAGGATGAACAAAACAATTATGGAGCATGCAAGATGTATGATATTGCATGCTAGTTTGCCCTTAGAGTTTTGGGCAGAAGTTGTTGACACTGCAGTGCACTTGATTAACAGAGGACCCTCTAGAGCTCTGGATGGTGGAATTCTAGAAGAGGCATGGATAGGTAAAAAGGTAGATCTTTCATTCCTCAAAGTTTTTGGTTGTGAAGCCTTTATGCATGTTGATAAGGAAAATAGAAATAAGTTGGATGCTAAGTCTATGAGGTGCACATTTATTGGCTATGGCTCTAATGATTTTAGATTCAGGTTTTGGAATCTAGGAACTAATAAGATAATTAGGAGCCATGATGTTGTTTTTAATAAAAAAGTGATGTATAGTGATTAGATGAAGAAGCTAAATCAATTTGGGTAGAGCAATGGAGAATTGGACGAGGTGACGGTCCAAAATGAGCTCGCGGGAAAAAGAAATAATCACTTGCAGGAAAACACAAAGACCAATGTCGGCAAGACAGGAACTGACATCAGTAGGATAGAAACTGATGTCGGTCATACAGAGACTGACATCGATAGGATAGGCATCGACGTTGGTCAGATAAAACTGATGTCAGCCAGTTACAGGCCCGGAAGTGATCGAGGTCGGTTACTGTCAGAGAATTTAGGTGGACAACATGTTGTGAATGAGTCTTAGACGCCCATCAGGAGGTCAGAAAGGGTAAGTAAGCCTCTAATTAGATATTCTCCTTCATTATTCTATTTATTTCTAATTGATGGTGGAGAATCAGAGAGTTTTCAAGAAGCAATACAGGTGGAGTCCAAGAGTCAGTGGGAGCATGGCATGGTTGAGGAGATGGAGTCCTTGAGAGAGAACCAAACATGGGATTTGGTTGAGTTACCAGCTAGTAAGAGGACACTGAAGAATAGATGGACCTACAAATTGAAGGAAGGTGAGAATGAACAGATGAGATATAAGGCCAGGTTGGTAGTGAAAGGATTTGCACAAAAGCTAGGTATTGATTTTGGTGAGATTTTTTCTCCTATTGTTAAAATGACTTCTATACGGATTGTACTGTCTTTAGTTGCTATTGAGGATTTGCATCTTGAGCAGCTAGATGTTAAGATAACGTTTCTTCATGGAGATTTGGATGAGAAAATATACATGGAATAGTTGGAAGGATTTGAGGTCAAAGGTAAGGAGAAGTTAGTGTGCATATTGAATAAAATCTTGTATGGCCTCAAGCAAGCTCCTAGACAGTGGTATTTGAAATTTGACAGGTTTATGACTGAGCATGGCTACAGTAGGTGTCAATCTGACCATTGTGTGTATTTTAAGAGATTGGATAATGGTAGATATATTATTCTATTATTGTATGTAAATGATATGCCAGTTACAGGATCACACATGCAAGATATCTCTGAGCTTAAGGTGAAATTAGCTCAAATATTTGCCACGAAGGATTTGGGAGCAGTAAAGAAAATCATTGGCATGAGCATTAAGAGAGACAGGAAAAGTCATAGGTTGATTTTGTCTCAAGAGGATTATGTGAACAAGGTGTTGAAACGGTTCAACATGCAGGATGCAAAACTGGTAAGCACACCTTTGGCTGGACATTTTAAGTTGAGTAAAGAATAATGTCCTAATTCACATGATGAGGTAGAGTACATGAGTAGAGTTCCATATTCTTCCATAGTAGGGAGTTTAATGTATGCAATGGTGTGTACTAGACCGGATATTGCCCAAGCAGTGGGAGCTGTAAGTATATGGCCAATCCAAGATAGGAACACTGGAAAGTAGTTTAGTGGATCCTTAGATATCTGAGAGGAACCAGCAGTAGGAATTTGTGCTATGGAGGTTTAGATACTTCTCTACATGGTTATGTAGATTCAAATATGGCAGGTGATTTGGATGGTAGGAGGAACACCATAGGATATGTTTTCACTGTTGGTGGAATGACAGTTAGCTAGATATCAAAGTTACAGAAGGTTGTTACCTTGTCAACTACAAAAGTAGAGTATATTGCAGTCACAGAGGCTAGCAAAGAGATGATATGGATGACACGGTTCATGGAAGAGCTTGGAAAGGAGCAAGAGAGTTGTAGATTGTATAGTGAAAGTCAGAGTGTAATTCATTTGGCTAAGAATTCAGCCTTTCATTTAAGAATAAAACACATACAGCTAAGGTACCACTTCATAAAACAGGTATTGGAGGATGGTGAGTTGAAGCTGGAGAAGATCCATACAAATAAGAATCCTACTGACATGTTAACCAAGCCAGTTACAAAGGAGAAGTTAAATCTTCATTCAACTTCTGTTGGTCTTCATGATTGAGTTGAAGATGGAGGAGCTAGAAGATGTTACTGTATAGGTACTGGTGTAGCTATTTATCTCCAAGTGGGAGATTGTTAAGGTGTGGAGCCTAAAAGCTTCACCAAGGAGTGGATTGCAGAGTTGCAGTAGTTACACAGTCACCGACGTCAGTTAGGAGTGACTGACGTTGGTCAGGTGTAGTTTAGGAGACGCTGGCATCGGTAGGGATCAGCTGACGTCGATCACAGGCAAGCAGGTAGGAACTGATATTGGTTACCTGTGCATCTAGAGAGTTATTTCCATGGACAGAATCGAGTGTTTGCATGATGAGATTAAGTCATAGTCTTAAGTCCACGTCTCTATTATTAGTAAGACTATTTTTAGAGCCCTTGTTCAAGAGGCATAACTATTGGTTGTAAATGCATGCTCAAGTTTCCTAATTCTATATTAGGATAGATCTTATTAGCTTATTGTAGTGTATTGGTATGTTGAAGAATAGTACAGAATTGTATAGGTGAATCATTCTAGGTTGTTGGAGTTGATTGTACTTGAGAGAGAGAGAGCTCTTGAGGGAAAGAGATCTAGAGAGAGATCTGTACATCTGAGAGAGGTGTGGAAGAAAGAAGTTTCTTCAATTGTATTCCTTTTGTAAAGAGTTTAATACAAGTTTTCAGGGTGGTTTCTTGTATCTCTTGTTCTTTGCTATTTATCATTTTAGTTACTTATATATCTAATTTAATTCCATGGTTTATTGCTTTCATAAGTGTAATCAAATTGTTGGTTGATCCCCAATAGGTTTAGTTCTCAATAAACTTGGAATCTCCTTAGGCTTGGACTCTCCACCTTGTTTCTAACTTGGAATGTCATAACTATAGGCCTTTTCTTGAGGGGGGATGATATGGGAGAGGGAAATGAGGGATTAGGTTCCACTTATATTTTTGTTAACATGGACTATTGAATTTTAATATTGGACAACTCAATTTGCCTATCAAGATTAGATTTAAAAATAATGTTTCTCTTTTCAACTCTTTCTTCCAACTGATGGGGAAAAGGATAAGTTTTGTAAGCTTGATTAGGATCATGAATAGGGGTCAAATAATATTGGTAGAAATATTAGAGAAGTGGATATGAAGGATGATATGTTTGGTAAGGATACTTATCATGAATTATTATCTTATCCTCTAAGGATACAATCAAACCACTCACATCTAGCATCTCATTTGTAAGAATTTTCCAATTGGCTCTCTCAATAGGTACCCATTATCTTTTAACCAAATCTAGTGCATCTCTTTCTATTTGTATGAAATGTATAGGGACATATTCACCTTGTACCCTTAATGTATCAATCTCTAAAATATACTTCTCATACCCCAAAAGAGTTTACTTGAAGGTGGAAATGGATTGAGTTGATAAGTGGCTAGGTTGACTAGGACAAGTAAGATATTGAGGAGGTTGGCTATAGAACTTATAAAACTCATGAAAAAGGATAGATATAGTGATAATAAGGATAATTATAAGGTTTTCAATGGTCATAAAAATAATGGTAAGAGTCACACCAAGGATGATATGAATCATACAAAGGCTAATTAAGAATGCTATGAGTTGGAAATACCTCACTAACTTATGCATGAAAAAAATCAACACAAAAATTAGCCATGAAACCTCATTAAAATCAAGAATAAAAAGTAAAATTTTACCAACAATATTCAAAGGATAACCTAGGCTACTTGACTAGCTGATATAATTTTAGTCACCATTGATACTTGGATAGATGCATCCAAAGGCTAATTATTGAGAGACAACACCAAAAATATCTCAAATTCTTGGACCAAGATTACCATCAGGCATGAAAAAAACTATTATCACTTGTATTTTAACCCTTTGAGGAGATGTCTAAGCTTTCCTCATCTAAGTGGCACAATGGAAACACCTCTAGGCTTTTGGGTAGCCTAAGGATGAGGTAAATCTCTAGATAGGGCTAGATCCCTTGATGTACCACTTTGGATCACAACTACACCTAAAATTTGGTGGGGTAAAGGGAAGAGAGAGAAAAATAAAATAAAACTATCATGATGGAGATGATACACCAAATAAGATGATGAATTCCAACCAGCAACATGTTACACATGAGAATAAAGGACTAGCCAAACATTTCAATCTGCATCTTCTCACATCAATATTATATTATGAGGTTATAGATGAATGTGAAAATCTAGGAGGACTAGAAAATATAACTTTAATGGTACTTGTAAATATACTAACTCACTCAATCCTTGAAATTTCTCAGTACACTTCACATGCCCTGGAAGAAGAAGCTTTCTAACTGTAAATAAGATGAAAGAATGAGATAACATGTTAAGTAATCGATAGTATTCACTAAGAAAGATCAAAAATTCAAGTAAAAACACTATAAATAATAATTAAGAGGTAAAAAAATTAGTCTTATTTATCAAATGTTATGCAAATGATCAGGGAACATAAGTTACTATGGCCAAAATGGCTAGTTCTTATAAGACTTGAGAGAGAGAGAGGAGAGGAGATAAGTAAAAGGGTCATAAGGACACTTGTAAAGATGATAAAATTAGTTATTATTTCATGATAAGTGGATATGGGATGAACCATGCAAGGTTAGGAAGCACAAGTGTCCGTCCAAGTCATCAAACTCTTGTAAAGTGGCATGATATTCCCTTAATTAGATAAAAAAAGCTACCTTCAAATTTGTGCTATTTGAACATCCAAAAACTGATTAAGGATAGGTATAATGATTGGAATTAATGGGAAGGGTTTAATACATTCCTCTCCATGTATTGGTTATAGGCTTGGTCATTTGGAATCATCCCAAAATGAGCTATCATCATTTATTGTCAAGAAAAATCCTCTTTCATGCACCTTGCATACTTGGCCTAAAAATTGGCTTAAATTTCCAATGAAAATATATGGTATGGAGTGTATGACACCTGTAAAGACACTCCATATAATTATAAGCATCAAGGACACATTAAAATTACCTCACTTAAATTTTTCCACCCTTCTCACTAACTTGTCCATTATACCAGTTTTGATTGGCTAAGATGAGAGCTCTAGTTGAGGAACTTAGGAGTTGTTACAAGTAATTAAATTAACATTTAGAGTTATATTAATTCTCAATATTTCATCCCATGTGATTGACATCTCTTGTAACCTCTTAGAACCTATAAAACACATAAAAAGGTTAAGAAAACACTATTTTGTACCTCATCAATAAAACTCTATACAATCCAAAAGAATGGGGGTATCCTAAGAGATTCCTATGCAATTTTGAATAAGTTCCATGAGAAAAATATGTCATTATAGAATCTATCTAACTTCATTTTCCCAATAGGGTCCTTATCTAAGGTTTGTAAGGGTTTTGAGTAGTTTCACCCTCTTAAGGTTTGTTCATGTAGATTTGACATTAAAATTTCAATCCAATTACACAAATTGATTGTTTAGGAACATATCTAACTCCTCTAAACTTCCTTAACCTCCATGAAAAACTTCCAAGGAGATGTAAACACTCCATGTTAGCCTATCAATCTTGTATCTCTATTTCTTGCATGCTTAAGTTAGTTTCTAAGCCACATTAACCTTTTCATAGTTTCCTTTGCATCTTAAAATATTTAAAACATATTTTTTTACCCCATAAACTTGTTTCAATAGGTTTTAATATTCACATCATGTGAAAAATGGAATTTATTCCCCATTTGGATTCTAAGCCTAGCAATGACTAATAGGCCTATTTATACTTCAAATGTCAAATATGACTTCTTTATGATTAATTTTAATTACAAAATATATATCACCATTTTTTTTCCACTATTAATAAGTTTATATTCATTTGAAATCTCACTTAGATCAAGAAGTGACAGTGAACTCTTATTTGGACTTTAGGCATAACCTTGCCTCATGAACCTGCTTGCAACCTTAAGAGTGTAGGGTAAAATTTTGAAATAAATTATTTTTTACATGTTATAAAATATTTACCTAGATTTTTTACAACTATCCACATCTTCCTTAATTTTTTATTCAACTCCCAATCTCATCTTTTACCTTTCCTTCCTAGGTTGCGGGTTTTATGCATGAGGGGAGTGCCCTCTATCTCAGAAAAAATAGAGGGTACTTCCCTTATTTTTTTAGACAATTTAAAGATTTTCGAGGTTTATGCATGTGATGGATACCTTTTTAACCAAATTTTTACCTCTATTTAGGTCAATAAGTCTTCCAACTCTCCCAATCTCCAAGATGGAATGTGCAAAAGGTAGATTGTGTATGATAATACTAGGTTGACTGCATATTGCCTTTAAAAAACACTTTCTCTACTTAAAAAAAAATCATGATAGTTTTAGGAGGTTATTTTAAATACTATGAAGATGTTATACCATTCAACCATCCCTCTAAAATTTACATGTTCTTCATATTCTCTACCTAGTCAAAACTAGTTACCATGCATGTCTTCCTCAACCGTGAAACTTGTAGGTTATTTATCACCATTTATATTGAGAAAGATGTTTTAAACATACATATATTATATTTTAATCACCACAAACCTTTTTTGTATCATTAATTTTATTATTAATCACTTTTAACACCTCAAAATCCTCAAATTGCTTGTTACATCACAATCACCTCTAATGGTTATAGGTGCTTATAGGGTCTTTAGGAACCTATGTAAGCTTGTTTTTAATTGATAAGGGTTCATGGAGGTAATAATTGATTTTAGGAAGGTGTTAATATGTTTTATTTATTATTCCAACCCCTTATATACTCTCTAAATGTACTTTGAACTCATGGACTGAGTCCTTCCTATTATGACTATGAAACCCTTCCTTAATGGCTCATGTAGTGCATATTATCTTTAATTAAGCTTGGTCATGGTGTTTAAGGACTTAGTAAAATATATTTAGGTCAAAAATTTCATGTTTATACCTTCACCCACCTTGGATTCCATTAAAACATCACTAAAACACCAAAGCTACCTCATTGTCTGCCTATGTTGTTTTAAGTGGACATTTTCCCTAAGAAGGGACACCTGCAGGTGTTCATGAACATTGAAAACCATGTGTAAACCTCAAAATAATGGCATTAATTCCAATTTTTACACAATTAAATATATGGGACCATTCAAGTGTGAATGTGGTCTAACATATCAACTTTGAAAACAAAGGGTTGCTCAAACTCAAAACTATGTAGATGACACCAATTGTTCTCAAAGCATAAATGGGGAATTTGGGGTCTCCAAAAAACCAGATTCCATTCCTAATTTTCCCCTAAAATATTTCCAATTCCTTATCCTATATTAAGGTTTAAAATTATAGTCATCAAGATGTTTTAAAACTATCTGCAACCTTATCATAAGATACTCACCATATGCCCCTAGACCTCTATTTTTCACTTTTAGGGAATTAGGTCCTTAAATTAGTCATTTGGTCTTTTAAAGGTTCCCACTTATTTGTATATCAACATATCAATTCCAAAAGGTCTACCATGGTTTTTTCAACTCACCATGACTTCAAGCAAGGTTCAAACACTTATTTGATCACCTCAAAAGGCCATTTAACCCTCTATGGTACCACCTATAGGTGGTCATTAACATAAACAGGTAGTAAGTATGAGTTTTAGGAATTATGTAAAATGAAAAAGTTTAAAAACACTTTTATTACTTAAAAAATCATCCCAATGAACCTTTATCAATCTTAAGATACTGAGACCCATATCAAGCTTTCCACCTCTTAGCATGACATCATCCAAACTCTTATAGGTGTACTTTAATAGCTACCAAATTGTATATGTTATACATGACTACTATTAGGGTCTTTTATGTTAACTATGGTATCAAATATGAATCATAATACCATAATAACATGAAAATAACATTTTATAGTCTCCTTTTCTCCTTTATAAGTATGATCAAAGTTAAAAAACATGGCTATAACTAAGAACAGGTAGAGAGTTGACAGTGAGTGTGACAAGACTGGGTGCTGAAGACAAGGTATAATGTTTCAAAGTCAAAAATGAAAGGAAGTTAATATTTATATCATTATAAAATTTAAAAAATCACATTCCTATAAGACCTCTTATAAGAAGCAAACATTCTTTAAACAAGGAAAACTGATTGAGACTACACATGGTGGTACCTTCATACAATATGAGATAATTTTCTCATATAGACACCATTAAACATGAAAATAAGTATGAAGATCATATGATAAGGTATAAAACATATTATGGAGTCAACATCACCAATTGGTTCATATGAATTTAACTAAAATGGAACAAAATCTATAGGGTGCATGAAACAATAATAAGAAAACCATAGTTAGCTTGTAAAGGATGATTCATAAAGCACAGTTGATAAATAATTGAAATACTAATATGGAAATTAAGGTCTCTAAGGTAATATCACCTCAAAAAACAATTTTCCATGAAACCTCTTTAGGTGTCCATACTAAGCATAAACCTGAAGGTCACTTTAATATGTCTAGAAAAGCAAAGGAGTTGAATGGTTTTGGCTCAAAAATGACACTTCTAGATCATTTCAAGTATTGAAATTAGTATTAAGAAGATTAAAAATCCTTCCATGATCTATTCCAATGTGACACACTTCCCCATGATCCATACAAGTGCTAAATTCTCCCTTTTTCAGTTGGTTTCTTAAATTTTAGTTAAACAACTTGTAAGATTTTGATGTAACTAACATCCTTGATAGGATACCTAGGCACCTTGGGAACCATGCCACTTGAATTTATGACCCTTAAAAGACCACTAAATTACAAAATGAAAAATTGACTACTATGACTAAGACCAAGGCTAGGATGACATTAAATGACATCAAATAACATATAATACACCCTATGGTAATATATTACACCCCCTAAAATAGCTAAAACTCATGTTTTTACCTATAGGGGTCCCAATTTGTCTTAAAAGTCAAATTTGGTCAACAATACACATAATACTTTTCACTTTATAATTTATTAATGTTTTCTCTTGAATTGACCTATTGAGCATCAATATCCCTTAATCCATGCCTTAAAGGGTGCACTAGGAAAGGAGTGGGTAGGATTGTGGTGATTTTTGAGATATGTTGTTATCTATTTCATGATCATACCATTCATACTTCTAGTTTAGTTTATTTATATTTGTCTTGATACCTACCTCCATGCATCCTATTTTATACATCCATGTTAGCTTTCCCATTTCCTATGGCATTTTCTAAGACAATATTTTTTGTTTATCACATTTTATCTTCATTTACTATATCAACCAGTCCTATATAATTTTAATACTATTTACTAACATTCATACTACATTAGCTTGACTCATACCATTTAGTACTAGACAACATCTTCTTAGCATATCAATATAGATTATGCCATTGACTTAGACTTTAAAATTGGTTTTGGATATTTTATCACTATATATAAAGTTATATTTAATTACAAAAAAAATCTATACACTTTATTCACTTGCACTTCTAACCTAATTCATATTTGGGGGACTTAGGTCTAGAATCTTGTCTTGAAGGAAGTTTGTATTGTGGAATTCTTAGAGATTAAAAAAGATGAGTCATTGGGATTATTATTAGGTCTTATACCAACCATTTTAAGTATTCACAACCATAAAAATATCTCAAAAAAGACCATTGGCCAAGGGGTAGATTGAGGCTCGATAGGTCTGTATCAAAATAATTATTTCTAACCTTAGAATCTTTTATTTATTTATATAGCAAATATATGTTGCTTATTACTTAGTGTATGAATGTGTGTGTATCCTTAACTAGGTTCTATCTACACTAAAAAAGTTGGTGTTTATCTATAGGTTGCTTAAACTTGACATATTCCATTTTAGGTTGTCTAGACCCCCATTTGTCAACCATGGTGCCTTACTCTTTTTTATCATTCTAGCCCTTCCCCTTTAGTTTAATTTCATATACTTGCACAACTACTTATATTTATTATTTTAAATCATTTACATTCATATAGGTCTAGTTAGAGATATTTTTATTGTGCCACAGCTAGGTTTTATAACCTTTTCCTCTTGGTATTTATAACATAGGCACCCATGTTCAAGGTTTGTATCTCTATTGGTCACTACTTAAAAAATAAGTATCATTGGATATATTTAATTAACCTTATCCAAATATGGATCTATTAATACATGATAGTTGTAGGTTAACCTAGCCCATGAATATATTCTCATGAACCTGACATGAAGCTCACCATTTCCTTCATCCTTTCATCTAACTACATGATCAATACCAACCAATAAATTTTTGATTAGTTTTATTTTTAATCTATATACATCAACCAACCTGATACAATTCTGTCTCATTTTTTATTTTCTAGAAAATTGCATTGCCCAATCTGATTCAACTTCCTCCTTGTTTATGAATGGCATCAATGAACCTAGTCTATTATGTGTTTGGATAAACTATATCATCTAGCCTAATACAAATCTATTATGTGTTTGTAAATAGATTTTCTAGTCTAATACACTTAGATATGTTTATTTTTAAAAAAAATTATAACTCTATCAACCAATATGATACTATTGTCTACCTATTTATTTCAATTCATTGAATGTTACAACTTGGTTTTTAACATTAATTTTTTATATTTATTTTCTATTTTTTATTTTCCATAAAAATTATGTTAGAACTTAGTTATTTTCATGTAATGATACATGGTGTTTTATATATAACCATCATGGCATAAGGTATTTACCCCAATATTCATAACCACAGTAAAACACCAAAATGGAATTTATTTTCCACATGCCTCACAATATATCACAAATGACTATGATTATATTTTTAATTAAACTTAGAAATCCAACCATATTTATTTTTGTGGTACAATTGAGAGGACTATATCATCTAGGGAAGTTATTCTTTTTGTATCCTTGAAATCAGGGTAAGTGGTCTACATAAACAATTTAACCTTAGTAGTTAGTGTTCTTAAACATTTAGCCAACACTGCTTAATGAATGAGAAAGTATATTTGAGATCCATCACTATTAGTCAAGTCCTTTTAAATCATCTACCTGATATTATTTTCAAAAAGTTAGTTAGGTTTAATTTTTATTGTTGTATTGTAGACTATATCATGCAACCTAATATCATTATATGTTATGTGTTATAACTACATTAGCCAACTTGATACATTTATCTATGTTTGTAAACTTTATCAACCAACCTGATATAGTTCCTCATGTTTCTATCCTTGACTACATTGGCTATCCTAATATAGTCTCATTATTTATCATCTTATATATATCTATATCAGATTACACTATTACAGTTTCATTTCATCTTGACTAGATCAACCCCCCTGATATAGTCTACTCACTAAGTTTATGTTAGCCTTAATAAATTAACCAAACTGATCCAATATAATTATTTATCATTCTATAAATAATTATATCAGCTAACATCATTATAGTCTCTTGCTATCTTGACTACATGGCCTCCAAAATATAGTTGGCTTACCTAGTTTCTATCTACCTGACTACATCATCCATCCTAATACAGTCTATTAGACATAACCTCTACTTGAATAAATATAATGGCTATCTTGATATATTATATTAATCTAATTTTACTTATACTTTAATACATCAATATCTCTTATACATTTAGTTGTACAGAGTTTATTCTATCCTAATTATATCATCCAACTTGGTACAATCTATTTTTTATAGTTTTTCATTACCTAACTACATTGATTAGATTAATATAGTATAATTCTATCTATTTTTCATAATATTACATTATCTATCCTAATATGGTCATTTTTAATGGCCACTAGTAGTTTTTCTAAAAACTAACTACATTGTCCAGCTTGATACCATATATTTTTTGTAATATATCATGTTTTACTACTAGATTTACATCTCACTTATCATCATGGTGTTACATATTTAAAACATTATTTATATCCTTAACCCATTAAGATTCTAAATGGGTTATTCATGTCTCCCTACCTTGTCTACTATTGAATACATTTCCTCATTGTGCAATTTTTCTTGAAATCACTCTAGATCTATCACATGTAACATGGTTCATCAAACCCAAACTAAAGATATGTATGATTTTATATTTTTCAAAAATCTTGATGATAATATCTTTTACACTCATAACAAGAATGATGGATTCACTATGATTCCTTCCTCTTCCACCATGGTTGGGTAATTAAAAATAAAATTAGGACCATTCTTCCCAATATTAATCTTGGTATTCTCTCTCCTAATACCTCTAATCAAAACCCACCCATTGATAAAAATCAAGTCCTTACATAAATGGTTCAAAAAATGATCCTTGTGAAAACATTAATAGTTCCTAAATGATCTAAATACAAAACCATAGTTTAAAAATGGTTAGCCAACCTCAAGTCATCATGATTCAACAAAATTAGAAAATTTCCCCCTCCTCTTAGAGATGCCAATGAGAATATCATCCCTAAACCTCCTCTGCATAATAAAATGATTCAATATCTCTAAAATAAACCTTTATCTCCATTCATTGTGTCCATAAACATTGGAAACATCTCTCTAACTATCACATATGATGGGACTAAGGATCCTATATTTTTGCTTAGATATTTTTAAAATCTATATAAAGAATGAGATAAAATTAATACCTTTAATATTACCAAAATTATATCCAAAACCTTCACAGGAGATGTGTTATAATGGTACAACCAACTTCTTAGACATTTCATCACATAATTAGAGGATTTATTCAATACTTCAATTAAGGAATTCCAACATAATGATCTTCATAAAAATATCCTTAGTCATTTCATCAATGCTAAGAAACATCAAAATGAATCTTCTCACACTTTCAACAAATGATAGAAACCATATCTCATAAAGTGAACATAATGTGAGTGATGATAATATTTTAAAACTCTCCATTACAACTCTTAAATTTCCTCTTCAATACAATGTTAGGATTTTCTCTCCCAAAACCTTAGAATAAGCTGTTGATCAAGAAAAAAAGGAAATATTTCCATATAGATCAAATTGAATCTTTTCAAAATACCAAAAATCAATATTTTAAACTAAAAATAATGTAATCACCATTAACAATCCTCAACCCAAGCCTCATCAACCCAAAATAAGAGAAACCAACTCAAATAATCAACTTTCCTCGCACCCTCCATTTAGTGTGTTGTAAATGAAGAAGTTTTTATATCCATCTAAACCATTTTTTTAAATAACACTACCCCTCCACCATGGTATGACCCTTATAAATTTTATTGGTTCCATGCTGACATTAGTCACTCTCATGAGACACGTCATAAGATTCAAACATTTATAATCACCCTCATTTTTAGATATAATTTTAACCATGATGTTATGATAAAATATCACCATAATGGACATATTAAATCTTCCTAAAAGTGAGCCTACATTTTCAAATTGTAAAATTATATATCTCATAAATCTTCTCAATCGTTAGGCTATAATACATATCTTTCCAATAAAAATGTTTTTGTTATTAAGTTTGATTATGAAAAATATAATACTAATTCCCAATATGTGAATATAGAAAAGGTTAACTACCATATTAAGCCCTCTCACAAAGATATTATTACTGAAACTAAGAATCCTTATAGTTAATAATAACTTTTTAATGATATTATAACCAATTCTATTGCATCTTTGGATTAACAAACTAATGATAGTTTGAATCTACCATCAAAGCCTCAACCTAATTATTCCATTCCTCATAAAATCATTACTAATACTAAACCTAAGCCTAATTTTTTCCCTACCTTTAAACCACAATGGATGTTTTTATACGAACTTAACTACATGCATTGTCAAATTCCTTTAATGTCATTAGTTAAAACTTTTATTTATAATCACTAGTTTCTCATGAAATAAGTATATGACAATGAATATCCCTCATCTAGTGAATTTGAAGTGCCTATAAAAACTTATTAATGTCTCATACTTATGGAATTTCATGACATTTATTATTCCACCTACGAATGCTTCCACAATTTTTTTTGAAGAAGATATGATTGTTGATGAAATTATTTTTTGAGCCAACAACCCAAACATTTTTATTAAGATTGGGATCAATGATACCTTAATAATAAATTTTTTTGTGGATGAAATATTTTAAATTAACATTACTTACATTTGGATAGAAATAATTTTGATACTCCAAAGATAATGTTAACAAAACTAGACTTACTTTTTGTGGATTTTTTAAAAACCAATCAAAAACCTCTTGCATGTATTTAGATCCTTCTTACTATTTGACCAAAAATAATCTATACAAAAATTATGGTTTTAGATCTTCCAATTTACTATAAAATTATTTTAGGTTATCCATGGACTAACCTTGTGAGATATATCATATCTTCTAGAATACATTGCATAAATTTCATCCATAATGGCAAATTTTATAAGTATGAAACCAATTCAAATCCTTGGGGCATTCATTTTCTGAATCTTAAATCCTAGTATCACATCCCCACCATTCATATATTAACATTCCACTTATTTTTCATTTTTTCAACATGAAGTCATTATTTTAGATTTTGATAATGATAAACCCAATGAGTTGTCCAATAATGGAAAAACCAATGAGTTAAAAAAACATTGAAATACCACTCAATTACATACTTATATCTTAAAATGTCTTCCTCCTTATCTCCTTCCATAATATATGACCATGATTTTGGTCGATTGTGATACAAAAAGTTCTCCCCCATGTAATATTAATGAAGCCACTTACACATAAATGACTTCATTTTCAAATGTATATCATAAAAGCAAACCATTAACAAGTGAATCTAGAATTAAAATCAAACAAATCAAAACATATGCTAAATAAATTCATAGTTGAAATACCTTTCATTGAGTGAAGAGGGGATTAGAAAGTAGTATCTTCACTTATCAAAAAGTAAAAGTGATCCTTTTGACTTTGATTTACTTAATTGATTGGGATGTAGTTGTAATTATTAGTGGAAACCACATAGATAATTGGGCAACACATCCCCTTGAAATAGTTATGATTGGAATCGATAGTTCGATGGCTTGGATGACATGATTGTTTCTTAAATTTACAACACTTTATTAGGCTTGTGAGCTTGCTAAAAGTGAGGCAAGATGAGTAGAATTATAATATTTTTAGGATGATATGAATTTTTGATCTTGATCCAAGATCAATGGTTGAAAATGAGTCAATTTAGATGTTTGGGTCATAAATGAAAGTGGTTGAGAATGATAAGGGATATGGATGGAAATTTCATAATTTTTCCCTTGTAATGGACTTGGTGAGATTGTATTGGGATTGAATGATGATGTCATTGATTGGGTAATGGGTTGATATAAGATAAATGGATTTATGTAAAATATGGATATTTAAAATTCCATGGATTTTATTATTATGGATGAGTTAGATAATATTTGGCCAAATTTGGCTTACATATAAAGATTCTACTTGGATGGTTGAGTTAAATAGAGTTTTGGATGGAATGAGTGGTCCAAAGATCACATACAAATTGTAAGGCTTTTGAAACACTTAAGTAAACTTAAAGTATAGTTTGTCAAATTTTGAGGAAGTAGATTCTCATGGTGATTAATGTAGTTAGGATCATGGAACATGTTTTCATAAGCCCCAAAAGTTCATTTGAGCCTTGGAGATTCAAAAAATAATTCAAGCATAAGTCTAGAATAACTAGACCATAATTACACATCATAGAGAAGTAAATAAACCAGTTTGCTTATGCATTTTATAACTATGCTTAAGAGGCCTCTAAAGCCTAAAATATCACATGGACATGAATTTATTCATTCCTGGATCATCCTTTACAAATTTTTTACCTTGATGAGTACTCTATTTTAAGATATCAGATTTAAAATATGAACCTACAGAGTGGAACGTGCACACAAATGTCAAATTAAGCCTTGACAAATAGACATTTAAATTCAAATGTTACTAAGGATGAATGTAGAGTTGAAAAGTGTCCACATCCAAGAAGATAAGATCAAATATAATGGTGAGCATCGATTGACAAGGCCAATGGGCCTAAATAGATCTATGGTGCACATTTAATCATACCAAATTAGGTCAATGGTGAGCATCTAGTCAAAAAGTTAGAGGATCTTGAGGCTAATGAGAAGATGTCAGGTGTCATGATCATGTTAAAATAGGAGAATATCTATGGCTCATATTAATTCATATAGATAAATATAAATGGTGTAATCAAGGTTAATAAGTTAATGGAGCTTAGATTAAATGTGAGGCCACCATATGGTGCATGCATGGAAGCAGATGGAGATGATAGCAAGATCCTAAGAAGGGATGCATAGATGATAAATGACACATTTTTTAGAAACCTAGATCAATATCAATGTCTAATATCAAAAGTCAAAACCAAATACAATAAAAGATGAACTAGATAAAATGTTTCAAAGAAAAGACATGAAGCTAGACATATCAATTTTAGTTGGTTTGTCACCAAAGCTAACAACATGATTATGACCCTTTTTTCCCCTCTTACATGTCAAACATGAACTAGTAGGGAGAAATCCAAATCAAAACAAGATCAAAATATATTGATCTAACTATTATAACCACTTTGACAATAAAATTTAGTTTAAAATGACTTGATTCCATCATTGTAACTATAAAGAACATCAATGCAAACCAAAAACATATTTAAAGAGATTGATACAATTATTATGACCACCATCCAAATGTAATATTAGCATTTACTAATGACAACAATGCCTGATGATTGGAAATCTTGGTCATTATGATCCCTTTTCCATCCTTATATGCATGACCCCCATCTCTCTGATCCCATTTTACTATAAATATAGGCTTCTAAGCCTTGAAAATGGTCCTTCTTTGACATGACTAGAGACTACCACGATTTATATTGTAACACCTATCTAATGTAATAAAAGACTAAATTCCTCCATTTATAGGTTGAATTGAAGTGTCTCATGAATTCATTGATGTGGTTAAGTGAATATATGTTTTGCTTACCTCTATCTGAGTCTGATCACCTTCATGTAATGTTTTCATATTTCTCATATGTCATTCTAAGTGCATATATAGTTTGTTGATCAGTTTGGAAGTGGATACCTTCCCTCCCATGATAGCTTGATACCTAGTTCATGCCTTTGTATGAAATAATTATGTGAGAGTTGATCAAAGAGTGAGTGAATTAATCTTTTATAGTCTTTAATGTGTCTTGTGTAAGTATACTTTTCAAAACATTTGTTGCATCACATCCTTTCTATATGATTTCATATATTATTGTTAATCTCTCTCCCCTTTTCCTAACAAGAAGTTAGTTTAAGTTTAGTATAGGTGGTAGACCCAAAAGGAAGGCAGACTTCTTCAAAGTTATACCCCAAAATTAGGTGACCCATAGCCTAGGGTCATTCCCATGTTAGAATAGGTTTGAGAAAGAGGACTTGAATAATCCCTTTGGTCAACTAGGGTGTAATCTAGGATGCCAATAGTTCTAGCGTGCTTAGTGGGACTAGTTCTCCTAGAGGAATAGAAATTTAGAGATAAGGAGAAGCATCTGTAATAATAAAAGATATTCATCATCATTAGAAGCTAAATATCTTTAAAGTTTTAGATTTCATACCACCATCCAAATAACATTTTCATGTCAAATATTACTACAAGGTCAGCTAGTAAAGATATTCCCCTTGAATTCATTGAGCTACCTTCTATTTCATATAAGAGAGTAAGATTTAATAGGACAAGATCCTATCTCCAAAAGCAATATTCATCTCTTGGTCATCCTATTGTTTTAGGTCGTTGTTGATTCTTTTAAATGAACCATAGGTGCTCTTAGTGTTTTAAATAACACTTCTCATTTTATAATTTAGAAAATTTAGAGTATGAGTTACAGGTTTTGACAATCTAGTTGCTTATGGTGAAATAACAGTACATCAAGATAATTTGTTCCATAATATTTATATGATTTGGTGGTTGGGAGCCACTTTGGTCCATTCTTTGTGAATTTTAGAGGGTCTATGTTAATAATTAGTGAATTATATTGTATACTTAAGCTATAAACTAATCTAAGTAGATATTTATAATGAAGCTAAAGCTAAAGTGATCTAGTGTAAAAAGGAGCAAAGAAAAGGGCAAGGAAAAAAAGAAATGAGTGATTTCCAATTTTAGTCTCAAAAATTATGACAAAGCATCAATTTAAACTAAGTATGCATTCAATAAATATATAATGCAACATATCCTAAGTTCAAATAATACTATATATCAGAAAAACTTCAAAGGATGATATAAAGAGTCACAAGTACAAACTAGGTCTACTTTAAGTATTTACTACTATAGTCAAATAACATTAGCACATCTAAATATAGAGTAAAATAAAGTGAATAAAAACCTAAGATCCTCTAACTAATCTATCATATGCACAAATTATAAACCCTATGATTAGAAAATGTAACTCAGAATTCAAAGACACCATTCAAATTCAAGACATCTACTATTAGTTGAGAGAAAATCCATATTAACAATTGACATATCAAATATGGATAATACTTATATAATTCATTTATTATATTAATTTCTTAAAGTGTAAAAAAGTTTCTAAAAAATCTCTCTCCTTTTATGAATGGTAATACATGCCTTTATAGAAAGACTAGGCAACATACAAGTTAGTTATAAAATATAGGTGTACAAAGATAAGGATAATTGTCATTAAAAGTTATAAAATACACATGATTTTCACAATCATACTGACCTAGAGGCAAATATGATAACAAAATAACATATTCCTTTATAATGTAATATTTTATTTCAAAAGTTAGAAAATTTTACAAAATAGAATATTGTCTAGTTTTCTGGTAGGGCCTCTGCTTGTCATTGATGGAGGATGCTCATGGATTTAGCATGTTACTCATCAACTAGCTCTAGATCCATAATATGCTTTAGGATATACTCCTCCTCTTGATCTACCAAGTCATTAAATTCCCTATAATTCTTATCCATGGCTTTTTTAATGCTCTTAGCTTCATTTATCCTTTCTCCTACATTTAATATCATGTGTAGGATCTTACTATTACCAACCCTAGATTTTCCTTGCATTTTTCCTTTGATTTCATGTGTTACCAAAGTATCCTTATGTTTAAATTCTTCATCACTTGTGATTCTAAGGATAGTGGGTTGTGTAGGATATGTGAGCATAGTCCCAAGAAGTTGTTCAATTATTGCAATTAGCTCCTTATCATCTTCTAAGAGTCTTCAAACATCATTGTGCCAAGCACTAAAAATTTGAACTTTATAAACCAAAATTCCTATAATTATGCTCAAGTGTCCTAAAATGATAGTTTTGAATCTTAGGATTTGTTTTCTTACATGAATGTTGAGAAGTTGGGATATTTTATCCTTTGAGTCTTGCCATTAGATGGCCAAGCTCTTGGCCAATGCACTCTATCCCTCTAATTAACTTTGCCTCAGTTTCATTGTTTTGAGTGCTTCAAACATGTCATAAAATGACTCATAAAGAATTTTGGTCATGGATTCAAGAAATGATAGAACTGCATATGTCTACAGGTTTTATTTTTCCCTTTCCATGTTTAGAATTCTTTATTTCATGCCCTAGACCCCAACTTTTACTTGTATTGACTGGGCCTCAATCAAAATTTTCACATCTTCTTCATGAATTATAACTTCACCAAGCTATTAACTACCCACTAGGGTTAATCCTACAAAGGGTTCCACCTTTTAAAAGGCGAATTCCTCTATTCCCACCATGGCTATTTTGGTGGTAACATTCTCCAATCTAGCTAACTCTAGATTAAATTTCATTGTGGTAGATTAACTTGTGAATTTTAGAGGTTCTAGGACCTCTAAAATTGTGCTACTTGATGATCCTAGAGCATCCATATTTTTACCTTCTGGTACTTGGGTGACCACAATTATCCTTTCTTATTATTCCTTCACCATGTCCCTTATCCATGGCTTCATGTCATCTTTCATCTCAACATCAACAACTCTTGTAATGGTCCATAAATGGAAAAGAGGGGATATTTTGTAGTTTTCCATAAATGAACCAATCTAGATAACTATCCCATGGATGGGGAATTCATCACTAAATAAATTTATCTCACTTATGGGGTGAGAGATGGTCAATATAGGTCTCTTGTTTGGTCCCATGGGAACTAATGCTAACTCTACTTTCCTCTTCTCTATGGATGGCACAGGGAAAAGCTCTTTTCCTTTATCATCTCTAAGCTCTCCCT
This sequence comes from Torreya grandis, assembly GCA_037957365.1. Classification (NCBI taxonomy): domain Eukaryota; kingdom Viridiplantae; phylum Streptophyta; class Pinopsida; order Cupressales; family Taxaceae; genus Torreya; species Torreya grandis. The sequence goes on along the minus strand of JARHVA010004563.1, from coordinate 497,503 downwards.
CTTAGAGTTGGGAATCTTCAATCTACTCCCCTTCTTTGTTTGTATCATATACTTCTATAATATACTTTAGATCACCCTCAAGTGTCTCTTCTAGTTCTAAGGCAATCATGTCTATATATTGAATTGGGGAAGGTGGCCTTTGGGGAAGTATTGAAGTCAAGGGCCCCTCCTCGAGTCTCTCTTCTAATCTCACTTCTCCTAGTTTCTCCTTGCCCTTGCCTTACTCATCATGTTTTTGCTCAAGCTACCCATATGGATATTTATATTCTTGTTCTAATTAGGGATACTCCTAGGCTATTCCAGATGGTCTAGGCAACAAGTGATACTACAAAGGATGCATTTGCCAAGATTTTCTTGAGGGATTGTCATCCTTGATCAACCTGTGTTCCAATTTGATGTTGTTCTCCTAGATCCTCACTAATATCTCTTCATAATTATTATATTTAATATAATTTGTGTCATGGACACTAAGTTGATGCATGTACTTAGGCTTGGGGAACTTATTATCTTTAAAATTCTCACCTACTATATTCTTTAGATCCCACATGTTGAGTTCATCTAACTGAAAGCCAAATGAATCCTTGTGTGTGGACATGATTTCCACATGCTTCAAATATTTCATTATGTTATTCCCAATATTTAAGGGGAAGGGGTGGAGTAGACCCTTACTTTTCTCCTTACATATCTTATCAACTCCATTAATGAGTTAGGCAGTAATTTCTTGTTTTGCAAGCTTACTAGGAACATATACTAGCAATCAATAAGGCCAAGATAGGATGCCCTCAATCCTGATGACTATACAATCAAGGTAATACCATATTTACCCCATCATTTCAAAATAATTCTTGATGAGGGGGTGGACCCTAGGCATGGGAACACCTATGATGGCCTCCACTATGGTTGGATAAACATAGTCACAATTAAACTACATGTGATTCCTGTACTTAAATATATGCAATTTAGAATAATGGTGTGAAATGGTGATTTTGCAATCTAGGGACCAATTCATAATCCCTAAGAAGTTAATTGTGCCAAGAAGGGCATATAGTATGTATGACATCATATAAAATTGCTTGGAGGTCTTTATTTTTATGGCAGTAAATTGCTTGGTGAAGAAGACACTGATTAAATCTCCAATTGGAGGGGTGAGATTTTCTTCAACCAGGAAATGCATAAAGGGGACCCAGATTTTGTTCACATAAGTGGTTAAAGGGGAAATAAAGACTCAATTAAATAGGTCATAATTACTCTAATTCCCTTTCTAAATTAGAATATTATGATCTTGCCTTTAAAGTCCTTGAAGATATGGGGTCCTTGGTGTAGCTAGGGCCTAAGGATAGAGTCTAGGTTATGGTTGCTAGTCCATTCCTTTATTTTGGATATTTTTACATGGAGAAGGGGGATATTATAATAACTTTCAAAATCCATAGGATAAATATATTCTATTCTCTTGGAATTTACCTCTAAAATAATTCATTCATTATCAATTCTATATTTAATAAAAATGGGAGCAAGGATATCGATATAATGTAATACCTCAAGTTTTGTCATGGCATGGTGAAGGCTAGACATATAGACTACAACCAAGTCATAGTGCCTCCTACTTATGGTGGTGATTATTTATTCCTCCTTAGAAATGGGTGGTAACTCCTCTACCATAAAGAAGAGCTCAGACTAATTCTTAATTCCTAAGATATTTAGGGATACAAGGTCTAATTTTGTGTCTTTGAAGATCTGACCTTCATTGTCTATCAATAATTAGAGATTGTTCTCTTCCTTTAATTATTGTTTGTGAGCTACCATTATCTTTATTCCTACAAATTGCTCACACTAGATTGCAAATGATCTCTATGAAAGCTCTCTCATGCCAAAAACATAATTAATTTATCTTTGGATCAAATGGTAACAAATTGAGTCCATTTGGATAAATTTTATGTAGGGTTTAGGTTTTAGGAAATTTAATGGTAGAATATATATAGGCTTAGGCTTATATGTGCCTTGGATTTGATTTGGACCTTTACCTTTATACCTTTGCATTTTCAATCCCACAAGATCTTGTATTTTTTCCTTTTCTATTTGTGTGGCACCTATGTTGTATCAGTCTCAGCTTTTCATAACATTTTTCATAAATGCCTTTTGAGCACTAGCCATTTGCATTTAAAAATTCCTCTTTTATTTCACTTTATTGGATCAAAATCCAAGATTAGTGAAATTCATTGATTATAATCTAGGCCCTTACCTATGATTGGATCCTTCTATTACAAAACCTATGGTAGTGATACTTGGCATCTTTATGTGCATCTCCATGCTCTAAATCCTATGTTAGTGATTTGATGAATGAATGTTAGCCATGCAATGAGCTCGTGGGACTTTTCAAATTCATGAGCACCTTCATGCCATTGGATCAAAATCTAGTGATAAAGTGTGCACTATCAGATCATCTAGCTAGCTCTAATTCAAATGTAATTTCACCATGTGTCAAGCTTGTGGGATTTTGGGGCCTTGTTGAAAAGTATTTGGGCGCCTTTGCATCATTGGATCAAAATCTAGTGACAAAATGCATGTCATTGATCTGTAAAGATGCCTGAATATTAAGTTAGCATGTTATTAAGACCACAACTTAGGCTTAATTCCCTTAGGCTAAGAGGTTTATGCCTAAGTTTTTTGAATTATATGTAAAGGGGCCATGGCCTAAATATTGTAGGCCAATGTTTACACTATGTTTAATGAACATAGTGTAAAAATTGGTCTAAAATATTTATGCCAAGGCTTATAAGATATGCTCAAAAGGATCAACATGACATAATGGTCCAATAAAAAATAAGATTTTATTGTATCGAAAAAACATATTAAAACCTTTAGCTAGAATAATTTGGTTTAAATTTTATATTGTAAGAACTATTTAAAAAAAAAAAAAGACTTAGTATAAGTCTATAGTTAAAAAATGACATGGGGACCTTAAAGTATAGATTTAGGATAATTTTATTTTGTGTATATTTAGATTATAAGACCATTTCCACATTTTTCAAATTGAGTATTTCTAGTGTTTGAGCATATTTCAAGCACTTCGCTTAGATTGTAAATTCATTTCTAAGCCTTCTAGTAAAATTTTGGAGTGTATTTTGACCCTGATCATAATAATTCATTAGATTAAATTTGATAGTCTCATAGATGTCAAATACATTATTGTGAACATCAAATGATGGTTGTATAAATGTCAATTTTAAGCTAGTGTAGTTTTTAATTTGATGGGCTTAAATTTGACGGTTACATGGACGTCAAATACATCCTTGTGGGTATCAAATAATGGTCATATAAATGTTAACTTTAAGCTCATCAAATTATTATGACCTAATGTGAGAATGCCACTTGGCACATCCATGGGACCTCCTAGGATCTTGGACTTAAATCACTACATTGGATCAAAATCTATGATGAAGCATCAACTGTCGATCATGATCCAAGAGCTTACTCATGAATGGCTGTCTTACCAGGTAAGACCCATTTTTATTTTATTATAGAATGTAAAGGTGCCACATGGCGATCATTCATGCCTTTTATAACCCTTTGAATTTTCAATTGCACCTCACTCCATCTGATCAAGAGGCCATGATGAAGCAAGAACTACTGATTATGATATGAGAGGTTGAATGTTATTGATCCAATGGGATATATGTAGGATTCTATCAAGATTTCCTCATGTTGTTTGATTGAAAGGCCATGAGAAAGTGTAGACCATCAGATCATCAAATATGCATGTTATTTAAGTCAAAGCTCAAGCTTTCCTCACTCTATTGGATCAAATGCCATGATAAAGTGTAGGCTATTAGATCCTATAAGATGCAAGGAAGTTAAGTTAGGATTTTAGAGATATAAAAGGTTTAGGATTAAGGTGTTAAGAATAAGGTCTTTCTCATATTAATAAATACATTGGGGCCTTAGGATTAAAACCTTAGACTAAGTTGTAAATCAAAGGATTTAGTTAACATAAAATTGAACTCGAGGAGCCAAGACTTAGGCTAAGGTGTTAAGACTAAGGACCTGATTATATTAATAAATATGTCAGGGCCTTAGGGTTAAAATATTAGGATAAGTTAGGACATCTTAAAAGGACCTTGTAGAATGAATGTTATTTAGGCATACAAAAGAGCTTTTAAATGGGGAAAATAAAAAAAGGGGGCCAAGCATTTTAGTTGTGTTGAAAAACATGACTAAGCTTAAAACATAGCTTTATCCTTAGGTATAAAAATGGATTTTAAAAAGGGTTCCCAAAAATTTGGTTCCTACCATTATTCAAATTTAAACTAAGGCCTACTAGGGGTTTGAAACATAAAATTCTTAGGGGAAAATGCCATGGAACCTGTAACTATAGCAATAAAGACCATTTATTAGTGATGTTAGTCTAAATTAAAGCCAAAAAAAAATGTAAGCCTACCTTTAATAGAGTGAATGATCTTTAAATTCTATAAATTATCCTATCATTCTAAATTTTCATGTTCAAACTTTAGGGTTTCTCTAGGGTCCCAATTTTCAAAAATTGGGGGTATGTTGGTACCAATAGTAGTATAATCCCCACTACTCAAATGACTATCAGAAATCAAGTATTTATTCCATTTAATAGAGGTAGTCCATTTAACTTAGCTCATTATGATGAAATTCCTATGTCTACTCTTGAAATCATCCCATTTTTTTTAGAGAAGATCAAACATCTATTATTAAGCACATCCAGGATGTTACCAACCTTTATTCAGTGCATAATGTTGTTCAAGATAATGTGGCCATTAGACTACTCGATACTTCCTTCAAAGGGAATTTTTTTAAATGGTATATAAATATCTCATTAAATTCCATAGCTACATGGGATGAATTAGGTGCAACTTTAGTCAGGCAATTTAAAGACAAGTCTTATCACCTATCTTTAGTTAAACAACTAACTAACATATAGAGAGATCCTCATGAGTTCATGTCTAATTTAAACCTTAGATTCCAAAAGACATGGACTAGAATACTTTCATTGATCAGACCATCCCTTGAATATGCCTTCTTGTATTATTTAAGAGCCCTTAATTCTAATATTAGTGTGATGATATAGTCCATGGGTGGTAATACCTTACTAGATGCTTTTGAGATTGAAATAAGAGTAGAAAATAGTTTGATACAAGATATTAAGAATAATATAAGGTCTTAAATGCCTATATTCATAGATTTTTAATCTATTCCACCCCCTCAAGTTCCACACTTTCCATTATTAGCCCCTATTCCACCTCTTGAAGCTCAAGTTGTAGTCCCTTCTAATAAAGCCAATGAGCTTGGTGAGTTGAAAGGTTTGCTTCAATGTTTTGGAAATAAAATAATAAAATTCAAGAGGAAAAAATATCAAGTTAATAGGCCCTATCAATAACAAAATTAGGCTACTTATCAACCCTTTAGAGATCAAAGGCCTCCCTATCAAGGATTTATGGAAAATAAACCACCCTTCTAGGCACAAGGAGCCATAGTTATAGCTAATACATATGAAAATATTGAACCTAATGTAAAAACAAGTTAAAAATATATTTTTACCACACCACATAAAAATAATTTGATGCATGACTCAAATTGGCAGCCCTCCCACCTCAATGATGTTTAGAACCAAGCCTTGGTATCACATAATTATGTTGCTTTCAATCATGGTGGTGAAACTTGCAGTTCAAATGGTCAAGTTATAGCTATAACTAGAGCTAAAAGAAGATATATTGATGAGGCTCAAGATATGAATAATGATTCAAGTACTCCTAATATTATTTCCAAGAGTACCAAAGATCATATTTCTTCCCCTATAACACAAAAAAATTAGAATTTAGAGGCAAGGAAGGCTCCTCAAATACTTATTGTCCATGAACAACCAATGGTTCAAAAGGTGTAGCCAAAGATTATTGGAGATTCATTAAGCATAGTGGATAAAATGAAAAAATTTAATGTCATAATTATCATGTGATATTCCCTTTATATCCTAGGATAAAAATATATTCTCATCCAAGAGCTTTCAGCTCTCAAGGTGTCTCTAGAACTAGTTGAGAAATAAGGTGTTGTCTTGACTAATTTAGACTAGCCAATGAAGCATCAAGTATAGCCGGTACATAAGATGGTAAAGGGGAATAAATTTGGGGTAAATTAAAGTAAAAATCCTACCTTATACCTCTCTTTGATATTTGGTGACTATTTGGTTCATAATTATATGGTAGATAGTGGAGTCAGTAGCACTTCATGCCTAAGCAAATTACAAATAAGCTTGGTCTTGTCTATGAGCCAAATACTAAGGGTGTGTTGAAACTATATGGGTTGCCAAAAAATATAGTGGGCATTATCAAAGATATGAAATTAACATTACATGCTTGTCCCAATGTTACCATTCAATAAAGATGTAGTTATAGTGGACTTACCTCCCTACTTTGCCATGTGTCTATCAAAGGACTTTACCTTAAAGATTAGATGATATTTATTAGATAATTGGACATATTTTATGTTTATAACTAGGTATGTTACTAAGGTAAAAATATATTCTAAACCTATTTCACATTTCCATTTGGAGCCATATATACCAAGTATTGTAAACACTAATTATGTCATCTCAGATGAGTTGCTAGAAACTAGTGTAAAGGAGACTGAATCACCTTTAGATGGGATTCAAAGTTTGTTCCTTGATGAGTGGGCCTCTATTTCACATAAATATTATCCTTATAAACTAATTGAATAATAATTACTTAGTTTTTATTTCCTCCATGAGAAAGATGCACTAATTCCAGCTTTGATGAAAGATGATGAGTCCATTGATGGTATTTGACAATTATACTTTGATGGATCGATAAATAAGCATGGTACCAAGGCTAGAATCATGTTTATTTGTCTATAAAATCAAAGGTGTTTCTTATCTATTAAGTTTTAATTTGTTTTTTCAAATAATGTTATTGAATATGAAGTAAGCACTATTTCATGGTTTGCAATGGGCAGTCTTTGGTGATAGTGAAATTATAGCTCACCAAGTGAGAGGTATTAATGTGTAGTCATATAAAATGTGAATTGGATGACTTAAGCAAGGCTAATGATTCCCAATCCATAGTTCTTCCTACTTGCTTACACAACCCTTTTAGGCTATTCTTTCATTGATTCCCAATCATCCATAACCTTCTTGACTTAACCCTTAGAGACCTAGGTAGCCCTTTTAGGCCCAAATACATCCACATAGGTATCATTCCCTCTATAAAATAGTGCCTAACTTGGATAAGAGCATTGAAACTAAGGTGTCCTAATTTTGGCACTATTGTCTAAGTGCAAAATTAGTCATAATGGTCAAATTATTTTAGATCCTTATCCCTTTTCTTGTCAGCTTAACATGAATTAATTTAATTCATGATCATTAATTTCCATATAAAATGATATTCAAAGTCCATTTAGAAGGGTTGACACTAATTTATAGGAAATAAGTAAGAATACAAGCAAGTACACTCAAGCACTCTTCCCTATTCTTTGCATATAACCTTTTAAGATCATTTTAAGCTTATTCAAACATTTGTACCAATCCCTAGCCATCTGAAGTACATCCAATTTCACATCTAGTTTCATTTATCATACATAATTACACTAAGAACTTTAATAGGAGAACTATGTTAACTTGATCCCTCCTCATAATATTGGTATGTAAGTAGCATACCCACACATAGGGTGTGAAGTAAATCTAGTGTATCCTTTACACACTAACCCCTTCTCTATCTTTTCCAAGTTTCCATTCAAGTTCAATCACAAAGATGTCTTAAGGATTTGAAAATTAAAATTAGACACACAATAAGCTCCTCAAAATTTTAGGCTTTGATATTTCACTGATAGGGTAACATAGATTGGTCGAACAAAACCCAGAAAGCTTAGACTGCCTAGACAACAGTGTTAAAAAAGGACTACAATGCCAGACAATAAGGTGTCTCACTTTTGGCACTCCTATCCAATCTAGAAATGAACCTTAGGATCTAGTTTCTGATAGTTTCCCAGTCCTACTCCTCTAGTATTAGACCATATCTCAGTTTGGATCATTCAAAATAAGCTAAATTAGATTTCTCTTATTTATTACTATATCTAGAAAAGTCAAAAATACAATTATGTTTACACAAATTAGTAGCTTAATTATTGCATATTATTTATTGATTTACTTAGATAAAACCTATTTATTTAACTAAGAATAAAACCCCATTATTATGAAAACAATAAAATATTTGGTGAACCTGACTTACTTCAAATTTCACATAAAAAGCCTAAAAACCCTAGGGATAATTATTTCTAATTTTTTCCCATAATTTCCTAATTTTTCTTGCATTTAAAAATTATAAATCTAAAAATTAATTACAAAAATATGACATATTTTGTAAAAACTCTAGTTTGCACATACTCGGTCCTTCTTGCATAAACACATTCCAAACACTAGGAAAAATATATTGCTAATTTTAGAAATATTTTTTGATTTCTCCTAAAATTTTCAAGAAAATTTTTACTTTTTAAAATTCATTCAAAATCCCTAGTTGCATATACTAGCTCCTCCTTTTCTATTTGAGGTATCACCTTACATCCATAGACAAAATACAAAAATTATATTCTTTTATCTATAAACTTTTCTTACATTTCTTACAAATAATAATGAAACCATAATAGGCCCTATCATGTACATGAATGATGAAGTTTATCATATGTTAGTAAAAATATTAATTCTTTGCATTTCATGCTTATTCTTCATACTAAGGGATGATATTACAACATTTATGGCTAAAATGACACAAGATTTTAATATGCCTTTTGCATACTCTATATCTCTCATATGAACAAATCTTCAAGTTTATCATGATAAAATGTTAGCCATATTATGTTACAACTCAAAGCTCTTTATGCATTTAGGCACAAAATCATGTTTTCTCTCCTTTACTCTCTATTTGTCATATTGAAAAGTCTTTAGATTCATTATGATCAACACATACAAAATGTTATGTTGCATATCAAAGTTTTCTATGTATTCATGCATAATGTCACATTTTTTTATCTCTTACTTGCTATCTTGCCTAAAAAATACTCTTTATAAGTATATCTTTGCACATAATATCACTCAAATTACATGAATTTCACTCCACATTCATGCCTCTTACCTCAATACATATAACTCATTAGCTATTTTTAAGTATCTCCCTATCATTACTAGATGCCAATAAACACTAGTAGTTATATCCATCCCTCCCTCCTGCAAACTTGGTACATCTAGCTCTTATCCCACACCTAATACCAACTTTATGCCTATATTAGATCATGTGGTCCATGCTATCACCCAAGTTTATAAAGATAGGAAGGTTGATTACACCCAGGGTCATAGCTTTATTATTTAGGCTAACAACCCTCCAGATATAATTTTTGTTCTTGATATCCTTCAGTGATTAGATACTTACAAAAAATGTTTTGTATGAAGCCCTTCATAATACTATAATTCCTATTTCCATTAAACTAGCCTATGTTGTATCCATCCTCAATATAATGCAATGGACAAAAGAGCACATCTCTTTTAAAAAAGAGGATTTACCCCTGCAACAAATCATTGAACAACACCTACTTTTGTACATTCAATTACAAATTAATGATGTGGGAGTCAAAATATTAATAGTTGATAATAATTCAAGACTTAAAATTTGCAACATATCCTTTCTTAAACATCTTAACATAGAAACTTACGATTTAGACCATTCTAATATAAACATCAGAGGTTTCAACAATATTCCATGGAAAGTAATGGGTCAAATAATACTCAATCTTACCTTAGGGCCTAAGAAACTACCAATAACCTACCAAGTCATTCCAAATGACCTTAATTATAATTTATTACTTGGTCAACCTTGGATTCATGATATTCATGCAGTCCCTTCCACACTCCATTCTGGTCTAAAATTTGGTCACAAAGGTTATATATAAACATGCCCAATAGACCATGAACCTTTTAAATACTGTCAAGTGGATGAATATCCATAGAATTATATCCCATACTTTAATATAGGTAGTATACCTACATAACCCATCACTCACAATGCACCCTCAGACCATTTACAAAATTAGAAAATTCTAAATTTTGTCATAACACAAGCACCAAATTACCAATTCACCTCACCCTTTGCACTTAAATATCTTAATAATATGGGCTATCAGGGAAAAGGACTTGAAAATCATAAACAAGGAGTAGTCAATCCTATTGAGGCATCCACACAACATAAATTGAAAGGGAAATGATACCAATTTTGCCTTAATCATGATAAATCCTCTCCCACACTTTCATAACACACAAAATTTTGTCCACAAATTTCATGCATTGACAATATAGTTAATCATACTTATACATTATTGTTGATCTACCCTGTTCTTATTGACAACATGACATCACCTAACATGTTTACATTAGATCAATTCTCTAACAATGAATCCCTCTTATAATTTATTAGCACATATGAGGACCTCCCATCTTGTTACCATAAAAATAGATTTCCCAACCACACAAATGCCCATGTATACTATGGAGAAAGTATAGACTCCTTCTTTAATATACCAATTAGCTCAAATAATACTATCCCTATAAATATAGATACACTCAATCATTCCACATTACTTAATAAAGAAATAGTAAATTTCATTTTTAGAACCGACAAGGATCCTCACATTGTCTTATTAGCTACTATCCTAAGAAAGGAGAGGATGTTGATATACATCAAGCTTTAACAAATTTTATAGAACTCTTTGGTTGGTCATATTTAGATATGTTAAGAATTGATAAATCTATAGCATTCCATTGGATTCCTTTATACCCCAACACTAAACTAATTAAACAAAAAATTTAAAAATGCATCCTAAGGTGGCTCTCTTAGTCAAGGATGAAATCCAATGCCTCTTAGATGCTAGTTTCATTCACCCAATAGCACATCCTGAATGTATTTCCAATATAGTTCTCATAGTCAAACCTAACAGACAAATTTGATGTTGTTCTACTTCATGAGATTTAAATAAAGCATGCCCCAAAGATGATTTCCCCTTACCAAATATTGACATGATAGCTGACTCCACAAATGGGTATGAAATGATATCATTTATGGATGGTTTTGCTAGTTATAATCAAATCAAAATTGATGAAGAAGATCAAGAAAAAACATCTTTTAAAACACCATGGGGTATATTTTGTTATATTGTCATGCCTTTTAGATTAAATAATGCTAGAGCCACATATTAGTGTACTATGATGTACATTTTTCATGAATTAATTCACCATACTATTAAGGATTACATTGATGATACACTAGCTAAATCAAAATAATGACAACATAATACTATTGATTTACAAAAGATTTTTACATGACTTAGGCAACATAATGTTCGATTAAATCTAAAGAAATGTGTGTTTAGAGTTATGTCAAGGAAATTCCTAGGTTTCATCTTATCTCAGTGTGGAATAGAAATTGATCATAAGAAAGTCAAAGTAATTATCTATATGCCACCTCCTACCAACTTGAAAAATCTTTGATTCCTCTAAGGCAAGATCCAAGCAATCCATCATTTTGTAGCCTAGCTTATTGATAAAACTTAGTCCTTTAATTAATTGCTAAATAAGGATACAAAGTTTATTTGGGACCAAGCTTATCAAAATAGCTTTAACATAATCAAATAATATCTCCTTAAACCACCCATTTTAGTACTGCATATCCCAGACAAGCCTTTTTTTCTTTATATCTTAGCAACAGATCACACATTAAGAGCACTCTTAGCACAACACAATGATCAAAATACTAAATGAGCAGTTTATTACATTAGTCACATATTGGTTAATTATGAAAAAAATTATTCCCTAATAGAAAATTTATGTCTAACATTAGTTTTTACCACACAAAAACTCTAACATTATATGGTCAATAATGAGACTCAATTTATCACAAAAGTAGACCCTTTAAAGTTCCTACTTGCCAAACCACATCTTTCTAGCTACATGATAAAATGGGCTATGTTATTAACATAATTTGATTTAAAATTAGTCCTCCAAAAATTGATAAAGGGCCAAGTCATTGTTGATCATTTGGTAGCAACACCACTATTAGATACCAACCCTTTAATTGACACATTTAGATATGATTTCACTACCTATTCTACTCATTCAAATATTTGGACCATGTTCTTTGATGGCTCCTGATGTGCATCTAGTGCATTATCTTTATCGATATTTTAGACCATACAATTTATATAGCATAATAATTAAGTTTATCATGTACCAATAACATATTGGAATATGAAGCACTTATCTTAAGACTGTTCATTACACAATCCCTCCAAATCAAAACCTTTTCAAGTTTTTGATGAGTCCCAACTTATGGTCAATCAAGTCAACATTATTTATCAAATCAAAGAAGAAAACCTTATCCCATAATCCAACATGGTACAATGTCTATCATCACAATTCAATTATTTTTCCATTGAGAGCATTCCTTGAAAAGATAATAGACATGTAAACACAATGACTAGTGCTGCATCTTTTATACCCATTGACATCAATGATGATCAAGAAAATTTTACAATTAAATGATTAAAATCACCATCAATATCCAACATATATTTGATCACTCTTTCCATCATAGCTACTACATACAACTCAATAACCCTAGAATGGCTCTCTAACATTTATAACTTTCTCAACAAATCTATTACACCAAATACTTTATATCAAAATGACAAACATGAGTTACAAAATCAAGCACTCCATTATGTCATCATTAGTGGAGACATTTTCAAATGTTCCTTTGATGGACACTAACTACGATGCTTAACCTTGATAAAATCCAAAATTTCTCTAGTTCAAATACATGATAGTGAGTGTGGTGGTCATTTTAGTGAAAAATCCATGTCATACAAACTCCTTTGACAGGGGTAATACTAGCCTACCATGGAAGATGAATGTTTACAATATACAAAGCTATGTGATAAATGTCAATGACACAGTAATCCAAAACATAGACCATCACAACAATTACAACCTATCATCTCTCCATGACTATTCATGTTATGGTGATTTGATCTCATTATAAAAATCAACCTCAAGTCCTTTAATGTACATAAGTTCATAAACATAGCCACATAATACTTCACCAAATGGGTGGAAGTAATTCCACTTCAATCTACCATAGGTGAAGACATTTTTAATTTTATCATGAATCATATTATTTCATGCTTTGGCCTACCTGCAACTATAATTTTTGATAATGAAACATCATTCAACAACAAAACTATCAATTTTTTTTGTAAGTACAAAATTAAACACACATTCTCCATTCCATATTACCCACAAGGAAATGGTCAAGTAAAAATCACTAACAAAATAATTAACAATATTTTGAGTAAAATAGTAACCAAATTTGGTGATGATTGGCACAATTAACTAGTTTTATCATGATGGGCTTATTTCACACGTATTTGTATGCCCACATGGGCTACTCCTTATTCACTCATTTATGACATAGAAGTAGTTCTACTATTGGAATTATAAATTCCATCCCTTTGTGTCTCCCTTAAAGGTATTCTTACTAATGACCAGTATCAAGAAAAACATCTACACTAGCTTGAAAAATTAGACCACACATTCATTCAAGCTATAGAACACCTCAAAATTTACCAACAATGTATACAATGATCATACAATAAGTGAGTTCACACCAGATAATTCAAAGTCAATGACCTTGTTCTCAAAGAAAACCTTTGCAATGTCAATGCCAAAAAAGAAACCAAAGGAAAATTCAAACCTAATTGGCTAGGTCCTTACATCATTTACAAAAAAAATTAGCCCTAAAGTGTACCATCTAGCCGCACTTGAAGTGAATAAACTCAAAAATAGAATGAACATTATGCATCTACATATATTCCATGTATAATATGTTATTTCTACATAATTTTCTTTTCAACATTGATTGTACATAATCTCTTCTACTTGATTGTACATAACTTATTTCAAAATACCAAAAACATTTTGATTGTATGCATCATTCATGATTTTTATTACTACTATCATGCTAGGATTTACATTTACTATTTCATGCTATTGTATGTCATTTTTTCTACATTACCATGCTTCACTTGATCTTTTTTGAGTGTGTACAATGACATCCAACTACTTGATTGCTTCACTCTACCCATTGGGGGGGAATTTCTACTTCTACATTAAAGACACACATTAATATACCTACCCACTGGGGGAATATTATACATGACTACACCATCCAAGTTATGTCATTCCTGCACTACACACTCTAAGTTATCAAGCTGATGTACATTCCTTTTTAAGATTACATAGATTACTATATCAACATTTCACTATTATCTATCACTTATGTATTTCTTAGCATATACGTAGTCTTGTACTACACATGTTTTGCATACTTTCACATTTACTTTGAGTAGTTAGATATGATTATACCTTTCTAGTTATTACATACTTTCTCCTCTTGCTTAACATAGCTTGTGTGATTGCATTTCTAGTTCTTGCTTATCTCCTATTTGTGCCTTAGACATTTACCAATGTCTTTTACTTCTATTCATGTGTGTACCTTAAGAAATTTGCTAAAGTCCTTTGCTTGTACTCTTCCATGTGCATGTGGCCCTTGTGCCAATTTTGCTTATTTCACTTGTATGTGTATGTGTCATTTGAACATACCTTATATGCTTGATTTCTAGTTTGAGTGACATATGCCCATGTCCCTTATTTGCATGCCGCTTGCCCATCTTTGTATGCTTATTACTTCTTAATTGATTTCTTGATTACTTGTTTTACTTCTCAATGTGTGCAATGACATAATCCACATCATGCATTTCCCTTTTTTTCTTGGATTCCATGATAGACATCATGCTTCATCCTTCTAACTAATAGCTAACAACTAAAAACTAACATTTAAACATTTCTAATTCTAGTTCAGTACTTTGCACATGATTTTACATTGTTATATCTATCTAGGCATACCCTTGTTGATTTAACAATCTCTCAATATAAACATTGTTATATCTAGAGATATCTTTTCAAATATCATTGCTATATCATGTATTTATGCAACATAACACACTTGTAGGACTCTTTTCTTTTGAGGGAAGTCACTACAGGTTCATCATTCCTAACCTCAGAAGAGGGGGCAAAAAATAGGGGTTTTATCATAGAGATAAAAGCTGCTAACAGTCAAAATAGCAGCATTTGGATCACCCAATTCATAATATAGAGGTCAAATCAATCATAATAGAGTAGGAAAATAGTGACAGTTCTAGATCAACAACCAATTTTAGCACATGAAAACAATTCCAAAAATAGATAGTAACATCAAACATAGGGGTGTCCTCATTTTGGTACTCTTATCCAGGTAGAAAACACTCAAGTTTTTTAGAAATATGCAAAAAATTTAGTTTAAATATAGTTTTTTCACATCTAGATCAGTTAGAATCAACAGTCTAGTACAATTTTCTTAGATAATCTAGATATAAGGGGTTATCATGCATGGCATGATGGTTTTAACTTTTATTTTTAGATTAGGTAGTTGATATAACTTCTATATTAGAATCCATGTTCCAAAAACTAATGATCGGGGGCAATGTGTGTGGCACATTGGTCTTCTTTTATTTTTGAGTTTAATTTATTATTCAAGCATTCTTAGTAGTTACATGCCTTACTCCATCTATAGGTGGTTGGAATCACTTTCAAGTTTAAATTTCATATAGGTTTAACTTTTTGAATACCCATGTTCTTGAGTTGGCTTTCACATAAGCCTAGTACATTAGTTTCAGAGTGGCTTTCATACAAGCCTAACATCCATATTTCAAAATGGCCAAGAATGGCCTAGTTTCTAGCATATATTAAGGCTATCCACACCATATTGTTATATTTATAGAACATCCATGGGATCCATGAGCCATCTAATATGACATCTATTCACTTCATAGCTTCACTTCATGGGGCAATGATGGAGCCAAAGGGCCAACCTTTGTATTCTTGAGCTACCTATTTAAAGGGATTGGACACACATTCCAAACATTGATTAACATATGCATGATTCATTAACTTCACTTAGTTGATAGTGATGGAGTTAAAGGGCCAGACTTTGCATTCTTAAGCCATTTTCTATGGAATTGGGCACTCAGATCCATTGATGATATTACTCTTGATTCAACACATACCTAGCATTATCTAACACAATCCAATATCGTAATAGGTTTTGTATTGGTTTGTGTACCCATTAAGGTGTATTCATTCCTTTATCTTCCTCTTACTTAGATTTTATATGCTATTTTTTAAATATAGTGTATCTAGTAAAAATTGATCTACTTTTATGTTTTCATTATAGATTCACACTTCACAGTGTGCTCTCTTTATACACATCCAACATCACATAGCTTCATGAGCTTTTCCCTTATAGGTAAGTTTAGGTATGTTTTTTTTACTTTCCTTTGTCCTAGTATTTTTCTTTGTTACATCACTATAATAAGGGAAGGTGGGGGGGAATGTAGTCATATAAAATGCAAAATTGGATGACTTAAGTAGGGCTAATGACACCCAATCCATAGGTATTCCTACTTGTTTACACAACCCTTCTAAGCTATTCTTTCACTAATTCCCAATCATCCACAACCTTCCAAAATTAACCCTTATAGACCCAAGTAACCCTTTCAAGCTCAAATCCATCCCTAAAAGTCTCATTCCCTTTGGAAAATAGTACCCAACTTGGATAGGAGTGCTGAAACCTAGGGTGTCCTAATTTTGGCACTACTGTCCAAGTGCAAAATTTGTCCTAACAATTAGATTCTTTTAGATTTTTTTCCTTTTTCTTGTTAGCCTAACATGAATTCATTTAACCCATGATCATTAATTTCCCTATAAAAGGCCATTCAAAGTCCATTTAGAAGGGTTGACACTCATTTATAGGAAATAAGCAAGAATACAAGTAAATACACTTAATTAATCTTCCTTATTCTTTGCATATAGCCTTCAAAGATCATTTCAAGCTTATTCAAAACTTTTCACCAGTCCCTAGCCATCCAAATTACATTGAGTTTTGCATCTAGTTGCATTTATCATACACAATTATACCAATAACTTTAATGGGAGAACTACATTAGCTTGACCTCTCCTCGAAGTATTGGTATGTAGGTAACGTGCCCACACATGAGGTGTGAAGTGCATCCAACAGATCCTTTACACACTAACCCCTTCTCTATCTTTTTCAAATTTCCATTCAAGTTCAAGTACAAGAGCTCCTAGGGCTTTAAAGATTTAAAATAGACACAACGAGCTCCTAAAGCTTCCAAGCTTTAATATTTCACTAACAAGGTAATATAAGCCTACATAATAGAACCCAAAATGCTTAGACCACCTAGACAACATCACTAGAAAAGGACTACAATACCAAATAATACGGTGTCCCACTTTTGGTGCTCTTATCTAGTCTAAAAATGAGCCTCAAGATCTAGTTTTTGATAGTTTCTTAGTCCTACTCCTCCAGTATCAAACCCTATCTTAGTCTAGATCATTCATAATAAGATAAGTTATATTTCTATTATTTATTACTATATATAGAAAAGTTAAAAATACTAATCTATTTACACAAATGAGTAGCTTAATTCCTACATATTATTTACTAATTTAATTATCTCAGACCTATTTATTTAACTAGGAATAAAACCCTATTATTTTTAAAATAATAAAGCATAATATATGAAAAACCCCATTGCTTAAATCTGATAAGCATAGGGTATGGGACTTACTTGAAGAGTTTTAGGCCTTTAAAATTCAAGCAATAACAAGAGATGAGAACAAACATGTTGATAGGTTGGATACCATTGGGGCACAATTTAATATCCTAGTTGATGTGAGAAATGAAAAAGTCTAGTCACACATTAAGGTGATTGTAAGGTCTTCTATCCCAGATAATAATGATAATTAGTAAGTGTTTGAAGATGACAATTAGATTGTCAAATTCTTACAATAAAAAGTTGAGTTTTCCTCAAGAAATTAGTCAAAATACTTGTAATAATATGGTAATCAAATTATGTAACTAAAAACAAATAAGTTTCCCAAGGGATTGGTCACAATTGAAAACATATTTAGTTGTGATGATGAGCTAAGGAAGGAAAAGTTATATTTGTTAACAAAGGAAGAACATTATGATGATGTGGAAGTTACACCTAGTAAGAGCCTAAAGTTGGGTAAGGTATGAACTTATTTAAAAAAAAAAGCTTTAATTGAGTTATGTGCAAGTTTTTTTTGATGTATTTTCATGGTAATATAGTGATCTCAAGGGATTTAACCCAAGTCTAGCTCAACACACCATTGAGCTAAAAGATGAAACTAAGTTAGTAAGATAAAGACAAAGGCCTATTAAACCTAAGATTGAGCTTGTAATGAGAGATGAGATTTATAAGCTCATTGATTCAGATATTATATTTCCAATCAAGCACTTAACTTGGGTGGCAAACCCTATTTTAGTAGGAAAAAAGAATGGTGAAATTAGACTTTGTGTTAACTTTCGTGAATTGAATAAGGCTTCCCTTAAAGACCACTATCTACTACCATCTATGGAATAGATTTTATATTTGTTTGTAGGTTCATAAAGGTTATCCTTGTTAGATACATATAGTAGTTACAACTAAATTTTGGTCAAGGAAGAGGACCAATTCAAGACAACCTTCACCATAAAGTGGGGGACATTTTCATATAGCAAGATGCCCTTTGGTCTATCCAGTGCTGGAGAAACCTTTTAGAGAGTCATGGATATGGAATTTTAAGGCTTTATTAATAGTTATATGATGGTATATTTGGATTATATAATAGTGTTTTCAAAGAATTCAAGTGAGCACATGGTTTATCTTGAGAAAGTGTTTTAAAGATGTAGATAATTTGGGGTAACCCTGGATCCCAAAAGGTGTGTCTTCTCAATTTATGAAGGTAAGATTCTTGGAAATATAGTTTGAAATCATGGTTTAAGCATATATACTAAAATAATAGCTTCAATTCTTGTACTTTCCTTTCCCAAGCACAAAAAATATTTGTAACATTTCTTAGGGGAGATCAATTTTATCATAAGATATATCTCAGATTTTTCCACGTTAATTGAGCCACTTATATCCATGCTAAAGAATAATAAGAGATTTAGTTAGTCTAAAGGAGTAAGGAGTTTTGAGGAAATTAATAAATCCATGGCTAGTGCTCCTATACTCATGAATCTAGATTTATTAAAGGAATTCATTCTATACACCTATGCTAACATTGACACCATTTTAGGCATTTTTATGCAATAGAACCATGAGCCCTTAGAGCAGCCAATAGCCTTATTCAGTCAAGACTTGGAATAATGTGAATAAGGTACTATTATTTTGAAAATAATGTGATTTTAGTCATAAGTTCTTTCAAGAATTTTAGATACTTATTGTCTAACAAGAAGATACACCTAATGGTTTCCCATCCAAGTATCAAGGAGATTCTCCTAAATAAAGACATAAATGAGAAAAGAGATGGTTGGATAAAAAAGGTAATGGAGTATTATGTGGAGATCAAGGTCACAAATCTAATTATATGCCAAGGAATTTGTGAGCATCTAGTCCAAGATTTATAAGAAGCCAATGAGGTGGTTATGGTGTCAACTAATGAAGAAGTTATAGTTAATCATACCTCACCTTCTAGCTGGTATCATGATTTGGTAAGATATATCCAAGATGATCTTTATCCCTCTCACATAAATAATTTAAAAATAAGATATTTTATATTTAAATCCATTCCATTTATTCTTATTGATGGTATTTTGTTCAAAAAAGAAATCAATGGCATGTTGTTAAGATACATTGAACAATATCAAAAGGAAAGGTTTATTAAAGAGTTCCATGATGGAAATGGTGGAGGTAATTATTTAGTAAGGAAATAAATCCAAAAAATCATGATAGGTGGGTATTATTGGTTGATCTTATTTGTTGATTATCATGCATGGGCTAGAAAATGTATACAATGTGCTATGTTTGTAGGAAAGGTGAAATTTGTAGCCTTACCTCTCCAACCAATTGTAGTGGATCAACCATTTGTCCAATGAGGATTATAATTTATTGGTCTCATCAAACCCCCTTTAATGTCAGGTCATAAATGGATACTAACTACCATAGGGTGCTTCACCAGATGGACAGAAGCAGTGGCATTGAAGGAAGCAAATGAGACCAATATTCTAGATTTCTATGAAGGTTTATTTTCTAGTTTTGGAGTCCCTTAAAATATTATTTATAACAATTATATGGAATTTTTAGCAGATATAATTAGCCAATGGGTATCTCAACATGGGATTTATCTCAACACTTTATAAAATTACTACCCATAAGGCAATGGTCTCACTAATTCCACAAATAATAACCTGTTAAAGATCACAAGGAGGACTATTAAAGATAATAAGAGGTCATGGCACCTCAAAATAAAGTTAGATCTATGGGATGATAGGATCACCTAAAAAATATCCATAACCAACTCTCCATACAATCTGGTGTATGGTAAGGAAGTGAGATTGCCTATTTCTCTTAAATTCCCTACCTTAGAATTGATACATCAAAATGAGTTATTGGAGAATGAACCTATGGAGATTAGATATGTTGAGATTATAGAGTTGGAAGAGACAAGACATTAGTATATGCTAACCATGGAAAGACATCAAGAAAAATTGAAGAGAGCCTTTGACAAAGGAACTTCTTCATGAAGTTTTAAAGAAGGAGATTTGATCCTTAAGTGGGATGAAGATAGATCTATGCTAAGAATGCATACAAAGTTTAACTCTATTTGAAGTGGTCCATACACAATATCTAGCTAAAAATCCCACAATGACTTCCAATTTTCAAGGATGGATGGTGAAGAGCTTCCTATTACAGTTAATGGGATACACTTGAAACATTACTACTAAAGGTTGAGTTCCTTGTACATAGTTTATTTTAGATTTCCTCTAAGTGCTGACCTAGCACATTTGTTTGTTTAATTTTGCTTTGTTTAGTTAGTTTCCATATTTTTTGTGTTTCCTCCCCTATTTTGGTGGAATTTTTTGTCTTTGTAAGTCAAAAGGTTTCTTGTAGTCATGAATCAAACTTGTCATTCTTTATGAGTCTAAGAGTCACATAGATAGTCTAGCTTCTCAATCATAGTAGGCATGATTCTTAGTTAGGTTGCCAAATATTTTGGCCAAATTTGGCCTACATATAAATATTTCACTTGGATGGATGAGATGAAATTTTTTTTGGATGGAATGTGTGGTCCAAAGATCAAATACATCTTGCAAAGCTATTGAAACACTTAAAGTAAACTTAAAGTGTAGTTTTTCAAATTTTGAGGAAGCAAGTTCTCATGGTGATGAATGAAATCAAGATCATGGAGTAGGTTTATACAAGCCCCATAATTTCATTTGAGCCTTAGATATTCAAATAAAAATTCAAGCATAAGTCTAGAATAACTAGAACATCATTGCACATCATAAAAAAATGAATAGACCATTTTTATTATGCATTTTATAAGTATGATTAGGAGGTATCTCAAGCCCAAAAGATCACATAGACATGAATTTATTCATGCCTAGATCATCCTCTACAAGTTATGTAGCTTGATGAGTCCTCTATCTCAAGATATAAGCTTCCAAACTTGAACATGTAGAGTAGAACATGCATGAAAATATCAAGTTTAAGCCTTGAAAATAGCCATTTAAATTCAAATGTTCATAAGGATGAACATGAAGCTCATAAATGTCCAAATATTGGGAGATAAGATCAAATCTAATGGTGAGTATCGATTGACAAGGCTAGTGGGCCCAAATGGATCTATGGTGTACATTTAATTATATCAAAGTAGATCAATGGTGAGCATCAAGTCAAAAAGTCAGAGGATCTTGATGCTAATGAGAAGTTTTTAGGTGTCATGACCAAATTAAATTGATATAAGATCTATGGATCAGATTCATTCATATAGAGAAAGATTAATGGTGCGAGGAAGGTCAATAGGTCAATGGATCTTAGATTAAACATGAGGCCACCATGTGGTGCAAGCATGGAAGTAGATTGAGATGATAGTAGGATCTTGGGAAGGGATGCATACAAAATAAATGGCATGTTTTTCAGAAACCCAAATCAAGATCAAGGGTCAATATCAAAATTTGAAGCCAAATATATTTGAGGTCAAACCAGAGCAAATGTTTCAAAAAAAGGCCATGGAGGTAGACACATTGGTTTCAACAGGTTTTTTGCCAAAGTTGGTAGCATGATTATGACCTTTTTCTCCACTCTTACATGTGAAAGATGAAGAACAAGATCATGATAGATTGATCTAGATGTTGTAACTACTTCAACACCAAAATTTAGTTTCAAATGACTTGATTTCACCATTGTAACCATAAAAATCATCAATGTAGATCAAACATATATTGAAAGAGATTGATATAATTGTTATGGTTGCCTTCCAAAAGTAATCTTAGGTATTATGATATTTTCTAACGACATCAATGTTGGATGATTGGAAATTTTGGTCATTATGCACCCTTATCCATCCTTTCTATGCATGACCTACATATTTTGCATCCCATTCTAATATAAATATAGGATTCTAAGCCTTGAAAATGATCCCTCTCTTTGGCATGACTAGACTCTAACAAGATTTGTATTATAAAACCTATCTGATGTAATTCCTCCATTTTCAAGCTAAATTAAAGTGTGTCTCATGTATATATTTATGTGGTTAAGTGAATGTATGTTTTCCTTGCCTCTATCTAAGTTTTTTCACCATCATGCACTATTTTTATAGTTCTCATAGGTCATTCTAAGTGCATATATACTCTATTGGTTAGTTTGGAAGTGGAAAACTACCCTTTCATACTAGGTTGATAGCTAGTCCTTACCTTATGTGAAATACTTATGTGAGGGATGATCAAAGAGTGAGTGAAGTGATATTATATAGTCTTGAATGTGTCTTATAGTATGTCTTGTGCAAGTATAAGGATTAAAAAATTTGTTTCATCACCTCCTTTTTATATGATTTCATAGATTATTATTAATCTCTCTCCCCTTTTCCCAACAAGAATCTAGTTTAGGTTAAGCATAGGTGATAAACCCAAAAGGAAGCTAACCTTCTCCAGAGGTCTGACCTAATATTAGGTGACCCACAACTTAGGGTCATTCCCATGTTGGACTAGGTTTGAGAAAGATGACTTGAACACTCCCCTTTGCTAAGATAGGGTGTAACTTAGGGCACCAATATTCCCTAATATATATTGATGTTTATTTATGTTCTTAAATTTTGGATTCTAGTCATGAATTCTAAAATTGTTTGATTATTATTTAATAAATTTGCTAGAACATGATTTTTTGGTCCCAATTGATAAGTATTGGAGATTGAATGTCAAAGTTTATGGTAGGGATTTAAATGTTGATAAAGTATTAATGGTAGCATAGTATTCATAGGTATTATGAATGGATCCTATGTCCATGTTAGATGAGTCTTCCTTATAAATAATGAAAGTGTCACTAACATATTTAAGTTGATTTGTAGATGGTTTGTAGATGATTTCAGGGGAACCTTTATGTACACAAATATGGGTAGGTTTGATTATTCCTTTCTCATAGCAGCCAAGGCATATGCCTTTTTAGTTCATGCTTTTACATTTTTTACAATGGGATATTTTATAATTTGGAAACAATATGTGAGGTTATCTTTGTGTAACCAAGAATGATTGTGGTTGTCAAGTTCCTCATCTATGAGAAGGCCAAATTTTAAAAATGAGATTTTACTAACCTAATGGGGCGTTTATGATGATTTTATATTTAAGATGGGCATGTCCACATGGAATGTATTTTGATGTTTTTTGTCTACAGGTATTTTTACCCTAAGAGGTATGTGAGGTTGGGTAATAGAGGTTTTTATGTATGATGGGATATTGAGTGATGGATCAAGGGTGGAATAGTCACTATGGTATCATCAAATATGGGTGGTTAATAAAATGATGGTTCATCAAATATATATGCATCAAGGATTATTGGTCAGTTGAATATGGGTGGTTGGTCAAATATGGCTTAACCAAGGATGGGTATTTGGTCAAGTGATGGTTCACCAAAGATTGGCTCATAAAATATGGGTCTTTCATGAAATATAGGTCCTTGATCAAACATAGGTGAAAAATGATGATTATGAATTCATCAATAGAAGTGGATGAAGTTTGATTATGTGATTATAATGGATATTAGCATATCCTTAATGGTTTATTATTAGACTTGGATGTACCAATTTCTTGTATAGATGATGATTCTTAGAGGGGTGATAGTAGGACATGGTTTTTTGAATTTTTTGGCTTTGGGGCTATAATTGTGTTGGATAATAGGTCATCCACATGATGACTTAGTTGACATATTTGGTAAAGTTTTGTTTTCATTTAAGATAGGGATGCCATAATGAATTTCCCTTTGTGGTTGATATAGCTTATATCATGTTTATGATGGTAGCTAGTGGATGGGGTATCTTAGTCTGTAAGAGGTTATGGAGCTATTTATATAAGCCATAAATAGGCATTTCCATTATTTTCAAATATCTATTATTTAATTTTGGCTCTATAAATCAATTTTGGGTGCCATATATATATATATGGGATTTAAATGGATTAGGTTCAATGTTTTAGATTTAGATTGGAATAAGCTTAGTGTTTAGGATTTGGATTGGATTACACTCAATGTTTGGGATTGGATTAGTTGATTAATTTGAATTTAAACTAATTTAGAGTTTGGTTTTATTGATTTATATTTGGATTAACATTTTATTTGGATTTACATTTGGTTTCAAACTAGTTTTACATAAGGGGAATGCAATAAAATCACATGATACAACCTAGATAATCATGTAGGATTGTAGTCAACCCATGGCCCACTGATAGTATACTAAAATATGAATAGTATGTGGTGGGTTGTTTTAAGTAATTTTACTTTCTTGACACTATGATTTGTCTATTCAAGTAGGCTCATAATCTAGGATAAATAACCTATCTAGTGCACCCTGTATATACCTTTTAGTATAGTTAACTCTAAATACATGGAAGAGAGAGATTCATAGGGATGATAAAAAAGGTCAAATCTAAATATTTATACAATCCATGTGTTGTCATTATTTGAGTTCTAATGGTAAATATAGTATCGATGGGGTTGTCTATATCCTATGTATTGGTGGTCAAATCCACCTCATATCATTCAAGGGTTCACTAGACTTTGGAAATATAGACAATCAATCCCTAATTTTATATACCCTATGGGAACATGAAGTTTTCCCTATCACTTGGTGGTTAAATACAAGGTAAATATATCCCATATAAATAAATTATAAATGATGTGAGTTATTTATGATTCCCAAGGTCACCTTTTGGTGCAATGGAAGAGCATACTTAACTACACCTAGGATAACATGATCAACCTAGATCATTTATGATTCCCAAGTTTATTTTACAATTAGAGGGTAGATCATATATAATATAATGTTATATAAAACCAATAAAAAAAATAAATATAAATGATATATGATTAATCAAGATGTTAATTTTAGATTTAAATGTTTAAAATTATAGCTTTAGTTTGGTTTAAATGTCTTTGGATGGTGGAATCCTATCAAAAATAAGTTAGTAATTTTATTTGGTTATCTTTAGTATGTAACTACTATCAAGTGAAATATTAATATTTTATCAAATTTGGGTCAGGGAGTGGGAGTTTAGGGGAAATAACCCCTAGAGGGGTTAAGGGGTAGTTCCCCTTAAGGTTCTAGGGGTATCACCCTATGCATGATCCATAGTTCTCCTCACACTAAATGCAATTAACACTTTGTTTGTTCTTCTAAAAATGAAGTAATGGGTGAAATATGTAGAAAAATATCATAATTCAAAACCATCAATGCACAGGGTAAAGTCACTAACACATATAGGATGGAATTGCTAGTGTACAAGGTAAAATTACTAAATAGTTATAGATAGATAGAATGGGGATAGTTCTAAAATTAGGGTGAATCTACTATTATACATGATGAGATTGATAAAGACTATAGACATATTGTAAATAGACATAAGGTGAGCCTACCAAAGTTTAGGATTAATTTGCTAATAGATAGGGAAAAAATCCCACTTTATAGGGTGAAATGACTAAAGATTGTAGATAGACTATAAAAAATAGAAGGTGAACCCACCAAAATTTACAGTGAATTTAGTAATAGACAAGGCAAATTTTCCACTTTATAGGGTAACTACTAAATATTATAGACAAATAGAAGGTGAACCCACCAAATTTTATGGTAAGTCTACTGATTGTGGGGGAAAACCTATTTTATCATATGGAAATTTAACCACAAACTTGGGAATAGAGAAATAGACTTTTTTAAATAAATTTAGACTCAAATCAAATTAGAATTGTCTTAAATCAGACCCCTTCTCCTATATAATCACATGCACAAGATGAGTTAAGGAAAATAAACAAGTATTTGTGGGATTTCAAGTTTAATTGGGTGTGCCAAACTGTATACACAAAATTTCTATAAGCATGATACAAATTTCAGAAACCAAACAAGAGCACAATTCAATGTTAAATAAAAATTGAAATGATACCTCAAATTGAGAAAATAGAGGGGTTAAAAATCAATTCCTTCACCTACCAATATGAAATCTCCTCCTCCATTTTTTCCTTTGATTCTTTTATGTATAGTTGGATGAGGGTGGTCAATATACTATGCACAAGGATACATGAATCTTGTCCCCTTTTTTGATGCTTGATTTTCTTGATGTGTGATAGGATGATGAGAGGATTTATGCTTAAAATTGATATACATTTATTATTCCTTAGATATTTTTGTAAATGAGAGGGAGGGATCTTAATTTATATGATTTCATGATGATTGTGAGCCATTTATATTAGTGAAATATCAATGGTTGAGGATGAGTCAAAGTTAGAAGGCTAATCATAAATGAAATTGGTTGAGAAGGATATGGTTTATGGATGGACATGTCATAGTTTATCCTTTCATTTTATTTACTCATATTTCATTGGGATTAGATGATGTTGTCATTTATTGGGTTGTTCGGTTAGTGGGTTAATCTTATATAAAGGGATTTATGGAAAATATGGATATTCCAAATTCCATGGATTTTATTATTATGGATGATTTATTTGATTAACAATGGTTAATTAACTAAGTAACGTGAGGTGATTTATGTCAGATTAGAAAACTTAAAAATTTAACATGATTAATTGATTAGAGGGGGGGTGAATAGTGGTCAATATATAAATATTAGTTAATGATTGGATTATAAATTGATGCAATGATGGATTAGGGTTTAGTTAAAATTGACATGAGGTGTCTAATTTTAGATGTATACATAATTGATAATGGGATAGAAAAATTATTTTAACACCCTCTATCAATGTTCCCTCACATTTTTAATAACATAAGTGTCTCAACTAGAGACACTTCCACTAATATTGTCCATCCATTTTCCCATGCATGTAACACTTATGAAACTTACGATGATGTTTACATTATGGCCCAGGCCCAATCATAAGATTTGGATATAATGCATTATCAAAATAATCTCATAAAAATGCATGTTTTTATCTAGTATTTTCATGTGGTTCACATAATCTCTATCAGGATAAATTAAAGCCAAGATTTATCCCCAAATCACATACAAGAGAAACTATGAAACAAATTAATCAAACATTCATAAAATAAACATAAACATAAACATGTACATAAAAGGAAACACTAGATTTAATGTGGTTCACCCAAGATGGGTTACATCCACCAAACTTGTCTAGTATATTATTTTCAGCAATACAAAGGAGAAAAAAATCCTATAACAAACCTTATTACACCTTTCTACCTTTTTTTCCTCCTCTCTATGTAAAACCATCCTTTAGTTTATCATCCTAGCCATATATCAATACATTTTAGAGTAAAATCACCTAAACATAACCTCTATCATTAGATCTAGAAAACTTTAATCAATGGCCCAGATTGACTACAAAATTACAATTTAATAAGGTATTTTTAATAAAAAAATTCTCTGAAAATTATGAAATTATAATTTAACAAGGCAATTTAACATCAAAATTTTAACCTCTAATCTTGGAAGATAATCAGGCTCCATACCCAACAATCTCTGATTCTAGTGACACTAAACTAGAACCTCAAGGTTATGTCCCTCTTGTCAATACACCATTGTTAAATACTCAATAGGTTGTTTAAGAAATTATTGTATCATATAATTATGATGACATTGACCAACCCAATACCATTTATATAGTTACAATGACCAACCTAATATTGTTTAAATTTTATCCCAACCTTTGTATTTTATCACCTAACACAATATAGTTCAACCTTAAGTCTCATATTGCATTGTCTAGGTATCATCAAGCACTGATACAATCCCCTCATACTCATCACCTCTAGTAAAATCTACCAATGTCAATAAAATAAATTATTAGTTTGATAGAAAAGGTAATCAAATTGTGGATATATAAGTAAACATTGACTAATATGGACCTTTATCTATGCTTTTTGGTGATGAAGCTATCTTAGAATTACTCCATACTAAAGAACCTCAACTTCCTTGCCAACATAGAAAGCTTGGAAATTTTTAAAAAACTCCTCACTTCAAAAAAATATCCCATATCAAAACTTTGTTCTACTCCATATCATTTCTGAGATGGAAATTTCATTCTCATTGAAGAAACCTTCACAATTTACTACATCACAACTACCTTTCCTAAACCAATTCTAGTTTCTAAGGAAATTCATCCTGAAGAGAAATAAATTTAGCCTCTTTTTTGACAAAAATTGTGAAGCCTTTGCTTGGTCATATAAAGACATGTTTGACATTTAACCTAACATAATTTTTCATAACATCATAACATATTTAGATGTGAAACCTATGTGCTAAAATTAATATATGTTCCCTCCTAATTTTTCCACCTTGTGTGATGAATAAATTATTAACCTCTAAGATGCTAAGTTCATCAAAATATTAGATTACTCTAAATGGATATCCAACATTATTCCCATTGTAAAAAAATAAAAATAAAAATAAAATAAAAACTATGGTCATTCACATTTGTATTGACTTCTATAATATAAACTTACCATGTCTTAAGGATAATTTACCTTTACCATTAATTGACACCATTGTTGATTTTACAACTAACTATGAGATGTTATCCCTCATAGATGTTTTCTTGAGATATAATCATATTCACATTGTTCTTTACTATCAACACAAAACTAATTTTACTACCAAATGAGGAACCTATTTCTATGTTAAGATGTCTTACAACCTTAAAAATGTCAAAGAAACTTATCAACATGAAAAGACCCATATACTCTATGATTTTATCCATAAAATAGTTGAAACATTTTTGGATGACATTAATTCCAAATATAATAATTTTTAAAACCATATTCATGATCATTTTATAATATTTGAATCATATTATGAGATATAACATTATAATAAATCCTTACAAGTGTTTTTGGTGTTACCTGTTGGTTGAATATTTTGTCCATTAGTGTACTGATAAACAAAATAAGTCTGATCAGCCAAAGTAGGAAGATTAGTCATCCAAATGTGTAGGTTTATGAAATCATAAGGGGAATGATCTCTCCTCTCATCAAGGGGAGGTTCCCTATATATATATATATATAAATAGAAAATAATACTCAAGGGTAGGACAAACCATCCATCTCTCTTTTTTTAGAGATGATGCATGCAGATCAAAGGAAAAAACTCAAGGGAAATGATAGACAACACTCCTCTTCTTTCAGAAGTACTATTCAGCCAGCCATAAGAGTACTCATGGTAGTAATAGCAAAATGTAACCAAGGATGTAGTAACCAACAAATTGAGATGTAGCACAAAGTCTCCACCTGAATTGCTCAAGAGTAAGATATGAAGGACATTGAGGGCACAAAGTCATCCCAAAGTCCTTTGCATAGAAATGAAAAGAAAACACACTAAAGGCAATCATGGGGGCATAAAGTCTCTCCATAGTTGACTCTTCAGGACACCTTCTTGATTGCTATCACTAATTCTGCTTGTTGAATTAAAGGAACAAAAGATATATTAAGGAAAAATACATAAGAATAGTTTCCTCAACAACAAAGATATCACAACACAAAGTCTAAAAAATAACTTGCTTTCTTATTCCAACAACAAAATATGATTAACAATCTGAGCTCAAAGTCTCAGTAATGCCTTTCAATTTGGGTAGAGTTTCGTTTTGATTGTCACAAAGAGAGATCTTTACAATAAAAGAGAGTCCCTTATATAGCCACTTCAAGAAGGACTTGGGAATAGTAACACATCATGTTGCATTGAAATCTGTTAAGAAGATAGGCTAGAACTTAGGGGCTTCTACCCATTTGCTTTTCTCAATGCAGAGAAACAAGTCACGCTATTAAAAGTTTGCACCTTTTAATGTCTATCTAGCGATCTGATCCTTCCTTCATCATTCCTTCTTTTCTAGTTAATTGAATTGGGTCCTGGATTCAATTTGTTGTTCTATTCCTTCCTCACTTTTTGTTGGTCTTGGCCTTAAAGCCTGTGAATGCATTTGGGTCTATAAATTACAAGGATCAATAGTTATTTTATAAGCTTTTAAATTGACATTCACGTGCCTGTCACTACATTTTCAATGGCTAGTTTGCTATCTTGAATTTGACATCTTTGGGCACGTCACCCCTTGGTCCTTTGGCTTTCCTGTTTTGATACTGTGTCTCAATGGATGGCATGTGGCAACATCTTTTGTGACTTTGACAAAGGACATATGGAAGCATTTGTTGAACTTGTAGAATCTTTGGATGCATTTTGAATGTCCTACAGAAGATGACACGTGTCAGCTTCTATCACATTTTAGAAACACTATAGAACTATGTGGAACTCATTTGGATTCATGTAGATGATGCCACTTAGCATGATCCACTTAAATTAAAAAGGACACATGGCAACTTCTGTGGCTCCTAGAAACAAAATGAAATGAGGTTCGAAAGTTGACACTTAGCAGCATCTGTGGGATTTTGTTGGGCTTTTGTCTCAATCTATTTGTTTGCCTTCTCCTAAAGGGAAGGTGACCCTTCAATTTGGCAATCGAGAGTCCCCCGTAAGGGCACCTGCCCTTCGAGGTCCTTCGGTGGCCTTTTCCTTAGAGTCTTCATAGACATTTTTTGTGGATATCTCTTGTAGATAATTCCTATGGGGATTTTCCCTAGGCTTTCTCTACAGACCAATTCTTGCAAAAAAAAAGTCTACGGAGTTGTTTTGTTTGCCTTGGTTTTTGCTCTTTTGGAAATTCCTTAAGCAAATGTCTGAAAGAATTACCTTTGTGGCCTTCTTTGAAAATGACCCTTCTGAAGGGTACTTTTGTTGACCAAGTTCCCTCCATAAGGGCACTTGTCCTTCGGGAGGCTCTTTGAACTTTTACATTAAATCATTCCTTTGAGCCATCTGAGTGAACTGCTTGGTTGAACCAAGCCATTGAACCATTTGATTGAACCAAACATTGAACCAATTCATTGAACCAAGCCGATGAGCCAAGCTTTGAACCAAAATAGTTAAAGCCGATGGTTCAAGCCAATGAACCAATTGAATGAACTGAAGCATTGAATTGCTTGATTGAACCCGCCTTTGAACCATTTGTTTGAACCCGCCTTTGAACCAAAAGATGTTGAACCAACCGTTGAACCAAGCTTTGGTTCAATGGTTCAAATGAAACCTTAAACCGACTGAAAAACCATTTGATTGAACTAAAGGATGAACCAAAGCATTGAAACAAAGTAGATGAACCACCGAAGTGAAACAAAGCATTAAACCACTTGGTTGAACCAATCCATCGAACCATTCCTTTGATTGAACCCACCGTTGAACCGAAAACATTGAACCTTTTAAACTTTGAACTCATTGAAACTTTTGAACCAAAGTGGTTCAATGGTTCAATGGTTCAAGCCTTCTTTGCTTAGATGCTTGCCGATGGAGATTTTTGATTCAACCAAGGCACTGAACCAATCCTAAAAATGACCAAGTGTTAGAAACTAATTCTTTTGGTTGAACCTGCCTGCAGAACCTGTGAAGCCCATTGAACTTGGCCTGCAAAGTCCGTAGATTCTAGCCTGTAGAGTCCATAGATTTTTGAGAAGCTTGAAAATTGAGGAAATTGAATGCCCAAGACAAATTTTGGAAACTAAAGAGATAATTTTGGTCTGTAAGACCAAAATAGTTCAAATGTTTTCCCAAAAATGAGTGATATTTTTGGAGAACAACAGCGGGCTCTAGTTGGGGAACTTTTGTCAATTGCAAAAAGAATTAAAGGGAGTAGAATCTAGAATCTCTAGTGTCTTCATGTGTACCATTATGCTACATAGTCATGCTACCCAAAAATGAAAGGCATCAAAAAAGAAAACAAACAAATCAAAATAGAATTAAAAATTGTATAAATATACATATATACAGATGCAATGATCTGATACTTCAAGAGTTCAAGTGTTTTAGATGATGCCCATTATGAGGTAGAGAAAAGAGTGTGCCATATTTATATTTCAGTAGAAATATATTTTCACAAATGTGTTGATGAATTATAAATGGGCCTCTCCAAAGGGAGTCAAACTTTCCATGCATCCCCTTTGTTTCTCTCCTTTTGTCCCATAGCAGGACTTGATCCCCAATCTGAAAATCATGATTTTTGGCCTTCTAGTCAAAGAGTTTCTTTACCAGACTTTGATGAGCATAAATTCTATCCAACACCATGGTTCTCTATTCCTCTAGCTCAGTAAGGCACATGATTCTTTTATCAAGAGAGCTTTCATATGTCTGATCTTCAATTGCCTTTACCAATTTCAAGGCTAGCAATTCTAAGGTGATTGGTATCTCAGCATTGATACCATAAAGAAGTTGAAAAGGAGACATACCAATTGCCCTCTTTGGTGTGATTCTATCTACCCATAGAGCATCAACCAATGCTTTATGCCATGTTCTTTGATTGTCATCTACTAGCTTTTGGATGATAGTTACCAGGTTCTTATTGCTAGATTCAGCTTGTCCATTCCCTTGTGAAAAATAATTAGAAGAGTGAGAGAGTATAATTCCATAATGGAAATAGAATTGTGTAATCTCCTAGGAGGTGAAACAAGCTACATTATCAGTAATAATTTTGATTGGAACTCCAAACCTAGAAATGATATTCTCTTTGAGGAAGTTGCATACAACTTTTGAAGTAACATGTTTAGTTGGGATTGCTTATACCCACTTGGTGAAATAGTCAGTTGCTGTAAGGACATAATCATGTCTAGCACTTGAAGATGGGTTTATTGTCCCAATAAAATCAATCCCCCATTGCTAGAAAGGTTCTTCTATGATCATTGGCTTGAGAGGCATAGCAGCTAACTTGGGTCTTCCAACAAATTGCTGACAGAGTTCACATTTTCTCACCCACTTATGTGCATCTTGGAAAAGAGTTGGCCAATAATACCTAGCTCGTAGAATCTTGTGAGCAGTCATAAGAGCAAAAAAATGTCCTCCATAGGCTAGATTGTGGAAAGATTTTAAAAGATAGCTTTGTTTCTCTTTGTCTACACAATGAAGGAATACTCCATCTATGTTTCTCTTATACAAGCTGTTGTCGCAAAGGACAAAATTGGTAGCTTTCAACTTGATAGTCCTCCTTTCTTTGTAAGACAAATGAGTAAGACATTCACCATAAGTAAGGAAATGAGTGATACCTAAATACCACTCATTGGTAGTGGAGACAAAAAGGATTGTTGGTGTCTCTTCCACTTCAGTTTCTTCACACTATGTGTCTTCTGACTTATTGTTCACAATTAATTGGCATAGGCATTTACCCCTGACCAACTTTATCGACTTGATGTCTAGATCAAACTCTTGGATCTTTGAAATCTAATTACCTCTTTTTGTGCCAAATTCTTGCTAAGTTAATATAGACTTGATTGTAGTGTCAGGAACTAAGGCAATAGTGTGTGAATTCAAAATATAGAAGCAAAAATGTTTGACTGCTTTCACCAATGCATAAGCATGCCTCTCTACATTTGAATACTTCATCTCATGGGTTTTAAGAGAGAAACTCATGAAAGAGATAAGAGATTCCATACCTTCCTTGTCCTGTTGAATAAGAATTGCTGAAAGAGTGTGTTCAGATGCATAGCTGTATATAATGAATTCTTTGTTTTAATCTAGACAAACTAAGGTAGGGGCATGAGCAATGGTAGTATTGATATCCTAAAATGTTGACTTGCCTTCTTTAGTCTAGCTAAAGATGGTCTTCCCTTTCATCATGTTCACAATGTGTCTAGTCTTCTTAGCAAATTTAGGGATGAATCTCCATAAGAAATTCACCTTTATGAAGAAAGAATGAACAACATTCTCACTTGTAGGCACATTAAGCTCTTGAATAGACTTGAATCTATCTGAGTCAATCTTTATACCTTTTTTAGACACAATGTATCCAAGGAGTTTCCCTTCTGTTACTCCAAAAATAGACTTCTTAGAATTCAAGGAAATACCATTCTGGCAGTAGCACTCCAACACTTATTGTAAGTGGTGTACATGATTAGATTGACACTTTGGAAAGACAGTCAAGTCATCAAGGTATACCACTATGAATTTACCAATCTCATCTTTGAAATCTAGATCCATTGCTCTCTGAAAGGTAGCACCAACATTTATCAAGCCAAAAGGCATTCTTCTATATGCAAATCTACCCCAAGGTGTGGTGAATGCAGTCTTGTGTTAGTCTGCTTCACCAAATTCAACTTGATTATATCCTGAGAAGCCATCCAGCATTGATAACATCTCTGAACCTGTCATTGTTTGAAGCACTTGATCCATGATTGGTAATGGGTAATTATCTTTCAAAGATGCTTAATTCAAATTGTTGAAATCTACATAAATGTGACTTTTGCCATTCTTCTTCCTTATAGGCACTATGTTTGCAATCCATGTGGAATGATGGATTGGGAAGATGATTCTAGCATTTAACATTTTTTGTATCTCAAACAAGATAGTGCCTGATATTTTTGGATTATACTGTCTAGATTTTTGCTTGTAGGGCATTGAGTCAGCCTTGAGAGGAGTGTCATGGCAAATTTCATCTGGTCTGAGAGACTTCAAGTCTTCATAAGAATATGCTAAGACATCCATGTATTGATGGAGCAAAGTGGTGAATTTGAATCTTACTTCAGGGGTGTAACACTTACCAATTTTAACCATCTTGGGATTTTCTATAGTGGTTAGATTTACTTAATCAAATCTTTGAGAGAAACTTGAGTCTGTTTGCTATTGTTTGATGAATCTATCATGCTTGTCAAATAGCTTCTCAAGAGAAACTAGGCCTTTGGGAATTTTGTTTCCTTTTAGCTATAAGAATTCTTCATTTATGTCTGAACTAGATTTAGAGGCTGATTCATACTTTTAAGGTTCACTACCTTCAAAACGTAATTGTTCAAAATTGTCTTTTCATTCTAAGAAAGCAATGATTTGATGATCATCATTGAATACTTGCCAATAATCAGCATTGTCAGGAACACTTGGTCTATAGACCAACTCAATAGTATAGCTATCTTCTTTGAAATATGAATGAGGAACTAAGAGAGTTCCTGAAATAGCAAGTGCATCAGCTCTATCATTAGACGCTCTGGGTATGGTAGAAATGTTGAAAGCATCAAAGCTTTCAATTTGGTCCCAAACCAGGTTATGATAGTGGCGTAATCTTTCATTCTTAGTTTGGTAAATATTTTTTACTTGACAAACCACTAATTCAACATCCCCTTTGGCATGAAGAAACTTGATCCCTTTTTCTTGAGCAGCCTTCATTACAAGCAGTAGAGATTTGTATTCAGGTGTATTATTAGTGTTGCTAAACTATAATTTGTAAGATGAAGGAAAAATATCTCCTTAAGGAGATATCAACATAATCTTGGCTCCTAAATCGGTAGAGGAACACCTGCCATTGAATTCCAAAATCTATATTTCATCTGATACTGATTTTTCTTTAGACTTTCCTTCATCAGAGATGGAGGATCCTTCTTCATCTGTATTACAGCCTACTATTTCTTCTACTATTCTAGTTAAACTGATTAATGAGTTGACACTTTCAATAATTTTATCAAGTGTTTCATGCATTTCATCTATAGATAGAAAATAGTAACCCATACCTGTGGATTCAAAAAGAATTTGAGCTTTAGGGGCTGATGTCTGGGTGACCACATATTTTGCCTCCTATTCAGGGAGCAACCTCTTCATTACACCTTATACATGGATCCTTGCCTCAGATAGATCCATGCTTAGTTCTCCTCCCACATCGTTGTAGAAATTTCATCCAAGTAAAATGCCATAAGATGCTGGGACATTAGCCACCAAGAGTCATCTTGATTCTTTTGTCTAGAAAGGCTGAAAATGCAAATTGGGTATCTTTGATTTACCCTAGCAATGGTACTTACTTGTTCTCCATGGAGAAACATCTCCCAAATGTCTTGGTCAGTGTGAGACCAAGAGACTTAGCTACTTTAGCAGGCATGACATTATCAGATGTGCTTGAGTCTATAATACAGTTACTCATCTTATGGCCATTAATTAATAGGGAAACATATAAAGGTTCTATTTTTCTAAGAATAGTTGGAGTAATGACAAGATTATTTGGAACAGGTGTGTTCTTTGGAGAATCAGGAGTTACCTTTTTATCTTTTTGTCTTGTAGGGATGGTTTGGTTCTTGACATATTGGACCAACTTATTCAATTGATCAGGATTGGATTGCAAATATTCAAATTTAGACATTTGTATTTTTGTCTTTTTAACATGTTCAATTATGTCAAATGGCTGAATTGAGCTAGGTACTGAGAAAGGTACTTCAACCTTCTTTGTTTTAGGAGGGATGGGAGGTGGGCTGGTTCGCAAATTTGAAGTAGAAGGGGAAGGTGAAATCGATGTACTTATTTTTTGGATGATCACCAGATCCTTTGATTGGAAAGGTAGAGTGGTTCCACGCTTAGTAATCATGATTGCTGGTTGAGGTTGTTCCTCTATCTTCTCTTTATCAGCTTGCTAGATTGATTAGTTCTTGGACCTAGTAAACATTGCATATGATCCATCAAAAACTTCTCCTTTATTTTTGGGTTCATCTTGGTAGTTTAGGAAACCAATGTGGGAGTCGCTATCTAATTCTTCTTGATTGTCTTCAAGGAGATCAACGTCATTTTCTTGATTCAATTTAGGCTAGAAAGAGAACTCTAATTCTGCTTCAAGATATCCCATTGTTGAATTAGTTGGAGGAGCTTCTAGGGCAAGTTTTCCTTATGGGGGAGGAAGGTGATTGTGTTGCCCTTGATTCTTGGCAACATTGCCTTGATATGACTAATTTGGGAATGTCCTTCTGTATGAAGGAGCAGAAGACATTCCTTGAGCCATTTGCTTTTTTAGTGTAAGCAACTCATTTGCCAATTTCTGCACCATTGGATCTATGGTGCTTGTAGATGAATATTCAGAAGATGATGAAGCTCTATTTATATTTGGATCTCTTCTTATCTTCCCTGCTAAGATGAGATCATCTTCTACCTCAGTGGCCAAATGTTGAGCTACAACAAGATCTATTTGACCAGCACGTCTCAAGAGAAAACTTACTTTAGGTAACTAAGAATTAATGAAGAAACATTTGAGATTCTTAGTTTTAGGTCAAGTAATTACAGGAATTTTATTTCTTAATTTTTCAAATTTGGCTATGAAGTCTCTCATAGGCTCATAAGGCTCTTTCTTCATCTGTGTAAGTTGATCCAGAATTGCATGTACATCTTCTATAGGTTTGAATCTGGCTTCAAACTTATCTTTGAGAGTATTCCAATTAGTCACTAACCAAGCTTGTAGATGATAAAACCAATCTACAATAGCACCTTGTAGTGTCTCCACAAAAATTCTGACTGCTACATCTTCAAATTCTACTCTGATTAATCCACAAGCTATGCTCAAGGCTGTAATGTGTTCATCAGTATGAACTTTCCCATCACCATAGAATTTGGGGAAATTCTTCCTTGAACTGCATGGAAGCTCATGTAGAGGTGGAGTAAGATTTAGAGGACCAAAAACATTACCCTAGGGGCCTTGAACTGCCATTGTAAGATTATGAAAAGGAGGGATAACAAATCTCAGAGGGGTAATTATTGGCAAAGCTTTATCAACAATAAAAGTAGATACTTCATCTGGCAATGGAGATTTGACTTTAGTAGGAGGAAAGCTCTTGGTTCATTGGAGATGAGATGGTGAAGGAAACAGATCAAAATCACTTTGTTGTACCAACTCAAATAGAGGGTCAACAATACCTTTAACCCTTTGGCTTCGTGTATACCTTGAATCTGCCAGATTACGAAACAAAAATGGGAAAAGAATTGACCTTACTTTAATTTGAAGCTTGAGGCTTTAAATTGTGTGTTCTTTCTCAGTTAGTGTGGAGGTGAATGGATAGATTATAAATGGATAATGGATATTATATCCCCAGTGGAGTCACCAAAAACTAATACGTGAAGCTGGGAGGAAAATTTTGACAATGGGAAAACACTGGAGCAATTCGTTCTTCCACAACAGAGATAGATTATAACAATAATGGGTTATATTCCCCAACGGAGACACCCAAAATTATTGGTTGAATATTTTGTTGATCAACATACTGATAAAAAAATAGGTCTGATCGGCCAAAGTAGGAAGATTAGTCATCCAAATGTGTAGGTTTACCACATCAGAAGGGGATTGATCTCTCTTCTCATCAAGGGGAGGTTCCCTATGGATATGATATATATATATATATATATATATATAGAAAATAATACTCAAGGGTAGGACAAACCATCCATCTCTCTTTTTCAGAGATGATGCATGTGGATCAAAGGAAAAAACTCAAGGGAAATGATAGACAGCACTCCTCTTCTTTCAGAAGTACTATTCAGCCAGCCACAAGAGTACTCTTGCTAGTAACAAAAAAATGTAAACAAGGATGTAGTAACTAGCAAATCGAGATGCAACACAAAGTCTCCACCTGAATTGCTCAAGAGTAAGATACAAAGGATAATGAGGGCACAAAGTCATCCCAAAGTCCTTTACATAGAAATGAAAAGAAAACACACTAAAGGCAATTATGGGGGTACAAAGTCTCTCCATAGTTGAATCTTCAAGAAACCTTCTTGACTACTATCACTAATTCTACTTGTTGAATTAAAGGAATAAAAGATATATTAAGGAAAAAGACATAAGAAAAGTTTCCTCAACAACAAAGATATCACAACATAAAGTCTAAAAAATCACTTGCTTTCTTATTCCAATAAGAAAATATGATTAACAATCTGAGCTCAAAGTCTCAGTAATGCCTTTCAATTTGGGCAGAGTTTCATTCTGATTGTCAAAAAAAGAGATCTTTACAATAAAAGAGAGTCCCTTATATAGCCACTTCAAGAAGGACTCGAGAATAGTAACACATCATGTTGCATTGAAATCTGTTAAGAAGACAGGCTGGAACTTAGGGGCTTCTACCCATTTGCTTTTCTCAATGTAGAGAAACAAGTCATGCTATTGAAAGTTTGCATCTTTCAATGTCCATCTGGCGATCTGATCCTTCCTTCATCATTCCTTTTTTGGTTAATTGAATTGGGTCCTGGATTCAATTTGCTGTTCTATTCCTTCCTCAATTTCTATTGGTCTTGGCCTTAAAGCCTATGAATGCATTCAAGTCTATAAATTACAAGGATCAACGGATATTTTATAAGCTTTTAAATTGATGTTTATGCACCCATCACTACATTTTCAATGACTAGTTCATTGTCTTGAATTTGATGTCCTCAGGTGCGTCACCCCTTGGTCCTTCTTCAGCTTTCCTATTTTGATACTTTGATGAAGGACATGTGGTAGCATCCATTGAACTTGTAAAAGCTTTAGACGCCTTTTGAATGTCCTACAGAAGATGACACGTGTTGGCTTCCATCACATTTTAGAAACACTATAGAATTATGCGAAACTCATTTGGATTCATGCAAATTATGCCACTTGGTGTGTTCTACTTAACTTACAAAGGACACATGTTGGCTTCCATGTCTCTTAGAAATAAAATGAAATGAGGTTTAGAAGATGACACTTGGCAACATCTACATGATTATGTCAGGATTTTATCTCAGTCTATTTGTTTGCCTTCTCCCGAAGGGAAGGTGACCGTTCAATTTGGCAACTGAGAGTCCCCCATAAGGGCACTTGCCCTTTAGGGTCCTTCGACGACCTTTTCCTTAGAGTCTTCATAGACATTTTTTGTAGATATTTCTTGTGAACAATTCTTGCGAGTATTTTCCTTGAGCTTTCTCCGCGGACAAATTCCTGTAGACAAAAAGTTTGCGGACATTTCCCATGGACAAAAAGTATATGGAATTGTTCTATTTTCCTTGGTTTTTGCTCTTTTAGAAATTCCTTAAACAAAAATCCAAAAGAATTACCTTTGCAGCCTTCTTTGAAAATGACCCTTCCAAAGGGTACTTTTGTCGACCAAGTGCCCTCTACAAGGGCACTTGTCCTTCGAGAGGCTCTTTGAACTTTTACATTGATTCACTCCTTTGAGCCGTTTGAGTGAACCACTTGGTTGAACCAAGCCGTTAAACCATTTGATTGAACCAAACATTGAACCAATTTGTTGAACCAAGCCGATGAACCAAGCTTTGAACCAAAATGGTTCAAGCTGATGAACCAATCGAATGAACCAAAGCATTAAACTACTTGATTGAACCTACCTTTGAACCATTTGTTTGAACCCACCTTTGAACCAAAAGATGTTGAACCAATCATTGAACCAAGCTTTGGTGCAATGGTTCAAACAAAGCCTTGAACTGACTGACGAACCATTTGATTGAACGAAAGGATGAACCAAAGCATTGAAACAAAGTGGATGAACCACTTGAGTGAAACAAAGTGTTGAACTGCTTGGTTGAACCAATCCATTGAACCATTCCTTTGATTAAACCTACCGTTGAACTGAAAGCATTGAACCTTTTGAACTTTGAACTCGTTGAACCTTTTAAACCAAAGTGGTTCAATGGTTTAATGGTTCAAGCCTTCTTTGCTTAGATGCTTGCCGATGGAGATTTTTGATTGAACCAAGGCACTAAACCAATCCTAAAAATGACCAAGTGTTAGAAACTAATTCTTTTGGTTGAACTCGCTTGTAGAACCTGTGAAGCCCATTGAACTTGGCCTGCAAAGTCCGTAGATTCTAGCCTGCAGAGTCTGTGGATTTTTGAGAAGCTTGAAAACTAAGGAATTTGAATGCCCAGGACAAATTTTGGAAAGGGAAGAGACAACTTTAGTCTGTAAGACCAAAATAGTTCAAATGTTGTCCCAAAAATGAGTGATATTTTTGGGAAACAACATTACCTATGAAAAACTCATAGAATTCCTACTTTACTTGCAATGGATCAATGTATATCTCACTAAAATAAATTTTATTATCAACATGCATATTCCTTGATCCATTCTTGACATTTTTACCTATCTTTTAAAACTTGGGTCAACCTAATGATTTATCCTTAAGATGGCATAAAACATTTGTTCGATAAACTCCCTCCTTAAGAAAGGTGTTTCTCTTGAATGGACTGATACATGTGAAAAATGTTTTAAAAACATGAAGGAATAATTAATTCATTCTCTTAATGTTCAACCACATTATATTAATCACCACTTATCTTTTAAACATCATATACCCCCATATCAGTTGAGGTAATGTTTTCACAATAAAATGAATCTAGAAAAGAGTATGTTATTTATTACACTAGTCGTGACTTGATAGATTACAAAACCCATTACACATAAGTGGAGTTTGAATTAAAATATAATTCATTCTCTATCATACCACTTATTTAATTTTCCATTCCAACCCCATTAATAATTAATGCTCTAAAAAATTATTTCTTAGAGATATAATTTACCAATGGATGGTAATCTTAATGGAGTTTGAATTAAGAATTGTTACTAAAAATTTAGTAAAATGCCAAGTGATCACTGATCAACTTGCCACAACACTTATTCCATATATAAATCACCTTCAAGACACTTCCTGATGAATATTTAATTTTCATTAAAGGCCTTAACCAAGTAATTTCTCTCAAAGACTACATTTATAGTTTATCTTGAGGCTTGAACCCTCAAAGATGTTAAAACAATAGTCTATAAACCTATATCCAAAGTCATCATAGAATAATTACAAAAGGTTACAATCTAGTTAAATGAGGAAACATGGACACTTCACTTCTATGGATCCAAGTGCCTTAATGAAGATGATGTAGGTTGTCTTAGCCAACCCTTATGGTAAAATCATTCCTCTATATTTTTTATTAAACTTTGAAGTCACTAATAACATGATTGAATATGAGGCTCTCATCATTGGGATACAAACAACCATATATTTATAAATCCCATAATTA
Organism: Torreya grandis; assembly: GCA_037957365.1. Lineage (NCBI taxonomy): Eukaryota > Viridiplantae > Streptophyta > Pinopsida > Cupressales > Taxaceae > Torreya > Torreya grandis. Next base: position 454,940 of record JARHVA010004563.1, on the reverse strand, counting down.
CATTCCTTTGGAGATTCATGGCTCATATGTCATCAAATTAGTGGTGAATATCACTGAAAAAGTGAAAACTTTATTGCATATCATAAACTTGCCTCTACTCTTTCTAGAAATTTCACATATTTTACCATCAAATAAATAACATTAAAACAAAATGCTATAGTTTATTCTCTTACTTCATTATCCTCTCTTTCTCTTCCTTATCAAGCATTAAATGACTCACAATTCCTCATTCATATGAGGAAATATCCATCTAGTACACAATCTAAGGATGATTCTCTTATCTTCCACATCAAGGCCACCACTCCTCAACAAAGCCCATGGTATAAATATATCATATAATTCATTGAACATCATAATTATCATTCTAAGGATGACTCTCAATAAAAAATAATCTATAAGTAAGCTTGAAAACATGTACTCACACATGACATCCTTTATTATCATAATGTTGATTATACCTTTCTACATTGTGATATGTAAGAATAAGTCCCTTATCTTCTTGAGAAAACACATGGGAGCATTTTAAGTGGCTATTATAGAGGACATGCTACATACCAAAAATGTCTATACAAGGTATATTTTTGGCCTACTCTCAAAAAATATGGCATCACATTTTATAAAAAATGTAATACTTACCAAATCTATGATGATATAATTCACTCTCCTCTGGCTAAGTTTAAAACATTAGAGTTTCCTTGGCCATTCTTTATGTGGGGATTAGATCTCATTGGTAGGTTATCTCAATTGTAATATGGTCATGTGTTCATCATTACCACCACATAATACTTTCTTAAGTGGGTAGAATTTATGCCCCTTGTTAATATTACCAACATTAGAATATATAAATTCATTCTTAATCAAATATTATGTTATTTTTGTATTATCCACAGCTTCATATTTAAAAATGGTGGGAGATTAAAAAAAAAACATGAAATAGTTATGTGTAAAATTAAAAATCAAATATAAATTTTCAACACTATATCACCCTTGGTGTAATAGGTCAAGTTGAAACCACTCAAAAAATCATTAACAAGATCTTCTAAAATATTATTATTGATTCTGATCTAGATTGGCATCTGTAACTATATCTCATAATTTGGGCTTATCATACTAGTATTTGTATGGACACTAGGGTAACTCCCTTATCTTTAGCTTATGGATACAAAGACATCTTACCATAAATTTATGAGTTATCCTCTTTACCCATCACTCTTAATTTAATCATTACTAAATAAGAGTTTCATTAATCCCACCTTCATACATTAAATTTACTTGATGAATGACATATGAATGCTTTACATCATAATCTACAATATAAATATCACATATATAAAAAACATAATAAAAGGGTCAAAGTATTTACTTTAAATATTGGAGACTTAGTGTTAAAATTAGATTACAACCATGACAGAAAGGGAAAAAATGCCCAAAAGTGGTGGGGTCACTACTTAGTTAAAGACATCCTCAGATCTATCACTTATAGATTATAAAAAATGAAGGATATATGTTCAAATAATTGACCAATGCCTTTTTTTTAGAACTATTTTACTTAGTTATATGTTTTTTATAGATCTACATTTTGTATTGTTTTCTATTTCTAGAATTTCTTACTTTCATGTTTATTGTATAGTGGAGAGAACATATCTTTCAAGTTCAAAATTCAATTCCTTATTATAGTCTAACATATACACACCTTTGGATTCATTCTTAATCATTAGCCATAACATCTATCTTAAGTCCTTAGTATTTTTTATTTACTTATGCCTCCTAGATTTTATATTTTTGAGATGTATTGTAAGACCTCACATAAGACTAGGTCTTCCTCACAAACACCCATCAGTACCTTTTTCATTCAAACATTGTTTCCTATTTTGATTCATTTGTTTTATTTTCATCATACACACCCTTTAGGGTCATATACTTATGAATCATATATTTTTTGCTTGTGATTTTCATTGTAAAACCTTAGATAGGACTAGGTTTTCCTCATGAACACCCATAAATTCACTTCATAGATTAATTTTTGCTCCAAAGCTTAGCTATATATATTCCCTAAAAATAAGGCAATGGATAAGAGTAGTGTTCTACCTCACTTAAAATTAATCATATTATTTTGTGATAAAACTCTAATAGTCTATCTTCATATATATCATTTATAATGATGATGATTCATGCCTACCTGTCATTATATGATATTTCTCTTACACATTTTTTATGATTGGGGAAACCTAATTGTTTTATGATCATTTACAACACTCCATATATTTCACATTATTTTAGGATCACCAATCACATTATTTTAGGATCTCCAAAGTCAATTTTGAGATCTCACACTTTTATAAGGTGAAATTCTATGAATCATTTGACAACATGGTCTTTTGGTCCTTTTCTCTAACCACCAAGTGTAATATATCTTGTAATATTCATATTTAGCACCCATGTTTGGTTTTCTAAATTCTCATGGAAGAGGAATAGAAAAATCCAAAATAATTAAAAGACACACTATAAGAAAAGATAAATGTTAAAAGGCAATTATATCTTAAAATTTAAATCATGTAAAAAGACATTATATTTTCTTGGAACATTCATACCTTAGTCTAATCTAATACTCCACAGTTGGCCTCATGATAGAGCTAAGGTCCATTTGTATATGGTAGGATACCATAGTAAGGTATGAGGTCTATTATATCATTACATCAAAGTCACTTCCTACATTTTAATGCCACCTGTCTTTTCACATAATTACCCAATATTTTTAGTAGATCAATGGCTCTCTAAGGGGTCTTAAGGAGTGGGGAATTTTTTTTGAGAAGGTACATGTTGTTGGGACCAACATACCCCATTTTTTTGCTTTGAAAAATAGGGACCCTTGTAAATGTTTCAAAACATCTATATCCTAATCTAGTTTTCATGAGGTTATTCTTTTTAGAATTTGAATATCATCTACCTAAAATGGGATAGGTCCTTGCATGTTTAATTATGATTTATGAGCTAACCCTACTAATGATTACCATTGGATGGCTAAGTGCAAGTTTCATGGAGGAAGGCAAGGTTCCCGAGCAAAAACCCTAAGGGTTAAAATTCAAATTTTTTTGGAAGAAAATTTAGTGGGAATTGGTCCTTTTTAAAAAAATATCCTAAGTTTAATTTTACATTAAGGCTCTGTTATGTTTTCAAACATGCTTGAAACTTGACATAAAATTATACTTAAGTCCCTCTTTATGTTCCTTCCCCCTTTTAAAACCCTCCTAAACTCATTAAATGTTATGTCCACAAGCTCCTTTTCATCATAGACTAAGACCTTATCAATGTTTAGCCTAAGTTTTAATCCTAAAATGTCTTAGTATTTGTTCAACATGAGCAACGCCTTGAAGATCATAATATTTAGTCTAAATCACTACACATGTCATGCTCTAATTTGATGTCTTAACTTGGATGTAGATCTAACGGTCCTCACTTCCCTAGAGGCCCAATCCAATGATGAGAGATCATCTTAGGATAGACTATGCACTAAGCCCCATTCACTATAAATTTTTTTTTGGTATTTATTTTGACAACCTCACTCCTATCATTTGAGATTCCCAAGGACATCTTTGACGTTAGTGAGGCCTTCATAATAAATCTCATCTAAACTTTTATCCTTAGTCCAAAAGGGGACCTTCTAAATGTTTAAAACTTAGGCTTATCACATTAAAATTTAGACCATAGTGTGTTTTAATACTATTAATCTAAGGTTAACCCCTTAGCTTAAGCCTATGTGCATCATAGACTAACTTAATGTTCATGCATCTTACAAGATCTGACTATCTACATTCTCCTAGTGACCTTGATCTAATAGAGTGAGATCAAAGAGCCACCAAAGCTAAGCCAATTAGAGAAGACCTCTTATATTATGATCTATGGTTCACATTCATCACCTATCTTGATGCAATAGACCATATCGACCTCAAAGTCTTGAGAGCACTGATAACATGATGCATGGCAGGATATCATTTGGCCAAAAGAACCTCATGATTTTAAATTTGATAGTCACAATCCCATTATTTGAAATTTGTGAGGGTGTCTTTGACGTCAGTGAGACCATCAAATTTAAACACAATCAACCTCTCAACCAATCAACTTTGACCTCATAGATCATGATGGATGGTTCTCACTCAATCATTTATCTGATCCAATGGTGTGAAGTGAAGGTGGAATTTTCAACCAAGGACTCTATATCTTGATAGATTTAAACATGGATGGAATGCATCCAATCATTTCCCAAGGAATCTAAAATGCACCACTTAGCATAACTGGGTCATCAAAGATCTAAGTGACCAACCAGAAAAGACCTCTGAGATCTTAATCAAAGGCTCATGTTCATCCTAGAATACTAATCTAATAAAGTGACATAAAAGGATTTATTTAAAATATAATGGCTAATCTTCAAAGGGATTCCCATGACAATGCCATGGGAACAAGCTTAAGGAGGTCCACATAAGTGCCATGTAAGTACTAAAGGACAATCCTAAGATTTGACACACCTAGAAAGATAAAATTTGAATAAGTGGTGTTATCCATAAGATTTGAGACATGAATACATTTATGAAATCCATAACCTTCACCATTAAAGACTTAAAAACTCTACCAAATCAGTTTAAAGCCATAAATTTTTACTTAAAGCCTCAAAACTTGACTAATAAGGACACAACTACATTAAGCAAGATCAAAGTATCATCCTAAGAATCAAGACAAGTCATATTCTAAGGCAATTAAGATCATGGTATCAGTAAGGAAATAATAGGAAGAAGAGAAAAACATGTATCTATATACAATCTATGAATGGAGGTATTTTGGAGATACTAAATTAGACACAGGAGCATTGGCTAATGGCATGAAGAATTGGTCTGATATTTGCTTCAAAATTGAGGAGTTACAACCTCTATCATCTAGTGAGAAAAGGGTGATAGTCACCAAGAGAAATTTCAAGCACCTGGTTGTAATTCAAATGATAGGTCTTCATCAAGTTACTGCTAAACCCAAGGTATTACATTACATTGACATCCTTTCACTACTGTTTGTTGATTATAGAATAGAAAATGATTGGATCATCAAAGGAGGGTCAAGTACAATTGCCTACATTTCCCTAGTAGCTTTTGAAGGCTACTAAATTCTCCCTAAAGCTCACATAGACCTCCCCTCCATCAAAGAATGGACTACCCAGCATAATCTAGATGCTATCTTGAGACCTTGGTTAATCCAAAGAACTCATGTAGCCAAGAACCATGATGGTAAAATACCTATAATTAAATTTAGAGAAGGGATTAAGATCATTATGACCCTATTATGTAGAGCTTTAGGGGTATCCACCACAACCTATGTCGACCTTAGATGGGTTTCTTACATATATTTCATGGTAGAAAAGAAGCTAACTCCACCTATTAGAGAGATGATTAGCATCCACTTGGGGAGATAATTTTATGGAATTAAGAAAAGTAAAATCCAAAAATTCACCATAATTTTGTATCTATTAGACTCATTAATGACATCCAATCATATTCTTGGTGTCAAAAATTGGTCCTCCCAAAGCAAAATTACCATTTCCCATCACTATGTGAAGTTGCACATCTTTAAGCTCAAAGTTTATATGTAGTTCATTTGTGATTACATATACACTAATTTGGTCAAGAATATCATAGATAACCCCATGCCCAAGATACACCCTCTTTTCAAGAAGTATGTTGAACTCATGGGAGATATTTGGTACTATCCAAATTGCAGTATTATTAGAATAGAATAGATCATGACCCAACTATTCAAGTTGCTTGTCTATGTTCCCCTCAAGTTAGCTGAGTAATAAATTACTCACCAAATCTTCTAAGGAATTGATAATTTTTATAGGGAGAAGAGGAAGGGAAGTATGCATCCCTTCCCATTCTTGATTGGGAGAACTTTTATCTAGGACTAGAAACAATTGGACATCATGTTCAGACATAGGGATGCCTTCTAATTTTAAAAGGATGACCTAAAGGAATGGGACCCCAATAACAAGGTTGTCCCTCATTTTTAGTCAAAGAGACTAACCAAAGTAACCTATGAGCATAATTTTGGTCCATATGACCAGTTTACACCAAAGATGTAGACTTTGAGGAAGTCCTTGCTTGGTGTAGGCAACATGGTTTCAAGCTTGAACATAGAATACAAAAAGAAGAGAAACTAGATGGGGAGAGATGGAAAATGAACACATTGCAATATTATCTATTTCCTTTCACTTATAGTGCACCTCCAAGTTATCCACAATAGAAAGCACTCAAAATTCAAGGACCTAATGAGAATAAACTGGAAGAAAGGCTAGGAGAAGGCCCTTCATCATCAACCCAACCTCCAAAACCATCTTCTCTAGTGGAACACTTTGATATGGTTATCCTAAAACCATATGAGATGGTAGAAGAATTCTTCAAGCAACTTGTATAGACCTATGGCTCTGATCAAGAAGATGAGGGAACCACAGCTAAGGTGGCACATATTGAAGGACCTTAAATAGGTGAGGAAAAGAAGTGGCATTATAATTAATCCCTGTCACATAAAAAAAGAGGGAAGCTGAGATAGCCCTTGTCCCTAGGGCCTCTAAAAGACCAAAGTGACATGGACCTATTATAGCATGGAATTTCACCCTTGTGGGAGAGTTTTTAAGGCTCTCCTACTTTTGGCTATAAGCATGGGAACAACCTCAAGATGCAGGTGTCCTATGGTGAGGTTGAGCCTCTAAGATTTTTAAAGAGGCTAGTTCCTTTTGGTGGATCACCTAAAACTAATGTTGAAATGAAAATTCATGGGGAAAAGGGTTATAAGGGAGATAAGGGATCTTGAGAAGGATAACTATGTGATGCACCAAAAATAAATGGACACTTATCTAAGTTTAAAACCACACTAGATCAGTCATGAGTCAACTTAGGCATGCATGATCTCAGGGTCAAGCTAACACATACTATAAGAGGTTCAACCAAAACACTAATCTAAACTTGTAAAACTTGAAAATACTTCAAAGAGGCAAGCAATAGGCTAATGGAATAGGAATAAATGCATTCACAAACCCACCAAGGAACACACATACTAAAGCACTAATTAAAGATAGGAAATAGGCAAGGAAATCAAGTCTCATTACATTCAAGAGGTAGTTCTTACAATAGTTTGATAAGGTTTAGCTTGGTCAAAGGAGCACACTTTTGAAAATGTCTCAATGGGCATCTATCTCCCATTAAAATGATAAAAACTCTAAAAATTGGGAACCATTATAATGGAAAATTGTGAGATATATATAGAGAATGGAAGAGAGAGAAAAAGGGCTGCATGAGAAAAAGGGAAGAGGGAAGAAGTCAGTAAGTCATTAAGGATTAGGACTATTGTTGTCATCCTCCTTTGAACATGAGATGCATCACCCAATATCATTTCCAAATATCCTTAAGACATTCTCATATTTAAGTCATGCCTTTAGGAATTTATGGAGGCATACCAGAGGTAGCTACATGTTCTTGCTAAGCATGAGCAATTTGTCCTTGCATTTAAAACTCAGCATATTCTTTACTACAATTTGGAATATCCCAATTGGTATTTTTATGATCATTGCTCCACCTAGATTCACTAACCATTGACCTTAATGTTCCATGGCCGTTTGCTTTTCATGGACTATTTTCCATAATTTTCCTTTCAAAACTATCAATTTTACTCACCTTCAAGATTTTGACTCCTTGAAACTTAATTATTTCTTCCTTACTTTAGGGTTTCCATTACTTAAGACTTATAGAATAATTTAAGTCTTTCACCTCAGAAAACTTGAAGACTTGCCTCTTGAAGAACTTGTGAACCACAACCTAAGACCAACTCAGATTTGTCATGTCCCTTTACTTCTTTTAGGTTTCTTAATATTTATAGCTTACTTCACCTTTTAAGCAAGCCAACCCCACTAACCCAAAGTCTTCTTGTTGAGAGAACCCAAAAAGCACTAGCCAAAACCAATTCAAGCTTCTCAAATGGCACTACTTACTTTAGATATTAATTGGAACTTATAAAATGAAATAAGTAGTGCACCTTTACAAACCTAAAGTCTTCCTACTTGACAAACTCAAAGTCTTCTAAGAGAAATATTGAAGTATTTTATTTGTTAAATCCTAAAGCATTTTCCTTCTAAGAACCTGAAGTTATCTGTTGTCTACTCTTGGAAGCCCAAAGTTGTTTTAAACTTGCCATTTTTTCTTGAATGTCCATCTTCTCACACTTAGGAAAAAATTTAGTATGTGGGATAAAAATGGCCAACATTTTTGGTGAATCATAGGGAATCATGCTTTCTATGCTTGAAAACCCAACTCATGTTGTCTTTTCTAGTCTATTGGGCATGGAGTCATCAACCTCTACAACTGGGCTGGTCTAAAACTAGATACAAGGCTGAACCTTTCTATAAATTCCTCTTGAATTATCAAGGACAAAAAAAGTGAATAAAAAAACCACAAAACAAAGTGCCTAAGGCACTTAGGGAAAGTGAAACATAATAGAAAGGAAATGTGCACAAGGCACTTGGAAAAAAACATGAAATCTATCTTAATATGTACAAGGGTACACTTTACAAGTACTCCCTCCTAGATAAAATAGGAAAGTATGAATATCATTCACCTATAATAAATCAATATAAAAGATACCTTGCTTTGGAGGTATGAGAATTGATGACCTAGGTAGCTTTATGTTCAAACCTTTTGGTGTGCCCTATAATGGAGGAAATGGAACAAACATGTCCCCAATGTAGACATACTAGTTCATGTCCTCCAAACTTGGTTTATGTTAGATCATGGAGGCTCTTGAAATATCCTCATTTGATTTCTCAAATTTATGCTCTGAATTAAGCACATGTGATAGCTCCTTTGAGCTGGTGCTTGGTTTTCTATCTAGACTTAAGTAAAAAAGATCCAAGTCATCCTAAAAGGCAGATTCTTCTTGGTCATCTAAGACAATACCAAATTCAAATCCATATGTGTTTAGCTTTCATTGAAAGGAGTCATATGGTAGTTCATTAATCCATCTTAGGCCCAACATGTCATATCTTTATGGCTCTAGATCTAACCATTCCCCTTCATTCTTGAAGATATTAGTATTGCCTTAAATAAACAACCCATCTTGAGATTGGTCAGCTTCCTCAACCTCATTTATAACTTAATCCTCAAACTCTAAAGGAGGCATAGGATAGTTTATAACATCTACCTGATCCATAAAGTTGTGGTATAGCTACTGCCATACCTCATCTTAATCCTCTTGCTCATTTTTGCCCTCTCCAACATAGTCAACCAACTAATTGAATACATCAATCTTTGCACCTTGATCATCTTCATCCACAACCATGCCAAATGGAATATCTTGGGACCAAAAAAAACCCTCCTTACTCTTAGCTATATTCTAAATACATTCCTTCTTAATAATGAAGGCATTAGTACTACCTTTAGACTTTAATTCCTCAAAGTCAAATCCATGCCACAAGTAGTCCAAAGCTGATTTCTCCTCCCTTGATGGCTCAAACTTGACTGAAATATCCTCCTCTATTCTTTGAAAAATAGGTTCTTCCTCCAAGAGGGAGATGGTGGGAGGGTGAAAAAGTTCACCTTGTTTGCAACTTGAGAGAGTAATTTTTTAGCTACATAATAACTTCTTTGGTGGCTTTTGAGGGAGGGAGAAAGAGTCTTTAAACTCTTGTAGGGAAAGATCATTAAGCTAAACTAACCTATCTTTGTTACTTTCTTCAACCACTGACTCCTCTTGAATTGGCTCTTGGATCACCACATCTGACATCTCTTCTTGAAACTTCACTTCTTGAATGGATTTCCATGAAGGAAAGGCTCTAGGATTTTGAGGGGAAAAGAGTGGAGGTTATAAGGCTCCTTGTTTGACTTTAGGAATCACCACCTCCTTCTTTAGCCCACTGCTTTGAATGGATTCCCATGATGGAAAAGATATAGGCTCTTGAGGAGGGAGGGATGGAGGCTGAATGACCTTGGATTTACCTAGGTGTGTAACTTGGCTTCAAGATGGGAAAAGTAGTGGTTCTACTCTCATCTTTTGGTTCTACCTTTCCTCTTCCTTCCTTGCATTTAGCTCCAACTCTTTGATCTAATTTTCTATGTTTTCTTGAAATATCTCCTCCTTAAGGTGGTTAGGAATAGAATAAGGCTCTTATAAAGGGATGAAGTCTTGGACCCAAATAGTAGGATGTTCCATAATATGCACTTCATTTTTTTGATAGTCTCCTTAGATAGATTTCCAAGAAGGAAAAGATTGTAGAACATATGAGGAACTTAGAAGATTTGAAAGAGCACTTGAAATAGTCACTTGAGGAGGAATGGGTGACACATAAGATAGTTGAGGCAATGTATACATAGGCACCAAAGGTTGGTGGGGCCAGCCCTACTATTCCTTAAGACCTTCCAGGTTGTCCTCAATGCTTTGAATGTAACCACATATATCCATCATGTCATCAGTGAGGTTACTCCAATTTTATCTCTCAACAGGGGCCCATTCTTCTTTTATTTATTTCAATTAATCCCCCACATAATGAATCTATTGATTAAGGACATTTTGGCATAACACTTTTGTGAGTGTAACTCTAGTGCATGCTTGTCAAGGCTCACTAAAGTTTGCCTAAGTGTTGGTATAGATGTCTCATGATAGGGTTGATAGGTCATTTGAGGGCTAATTTGGGGGAACACATAAACATTATTAGCTTGATAAGGTTGTTGTTGAGGTAGGGAATACACATGTTGGTCAAAAGATGGCTGATTATACATACCAAATATGTTGATTAGGCAGTTGGACTGCTCAAACCAGATGATATATTTTTTTATTTACAAGCATAGATCAATTATTTTACCTATTGCACATATTAAATATGAAATTATCTTGTTGATTTATGATAATAATTTGATTGGATGGATATAATCATATGTGCAAAGGGTGTAAAAAAATTCAAATAATAAAGGAATCACAAAAAACTAGGAACATGAGGATGCCCTAAGATTGAAATAATGATTGAAAAATTATGTGATTATATTTCAAGAGAATTGGATTCTTTTTGAAATAATATTGGATTTTTAGTTAGAAGAAATGGATAATGGAAATAAAAGTAATAATGGTGAAGAAAATGGTAATGGTGATAGTGGTTGAGATGACCTCAAAAAATCCATGTGACTAGACACTACCTCCATAGTCCAAATGGACATTAGGATAATTTAGTTTTACCAATAAGGGAAGAATGTGATGATAAAATTTATTTGAATTTGACTAGGTCAAAACTGAATAAGATGATTAATATATGGATAAATTTTGCAAGGGGATATATTATTTTTTAGCACATGCCTCCACATATGTTTTTCAACTTGATTTTTGATATTTCATAAGATAATATGCACCATGATAAAAAAACACCATGATGATATGGATATAATATGTGTAAGGACTAAACCTTGATCCAACATACAAATGACACAAATGCACCATGATACAGAAAAATCATTTGATAACATTATTGTCACATGTTGATGAATGAACTCAAGAACAAGTGTGTGATAGGAGGAACCATGATATAAAATTAATTTAATGATACTTTTGGGATGCATGGAATGAGTCAAGGTACAAAAAACAAAAAATAAGAAAGCAAGTAAAAACACACAAACTTGAAAATAAAATCAACAAAAAACATTTTATCATTAAAAAAGTCAAACACGTGTGAAAGATCAATGATATTGATGGTTGGATGGTGCCCATAGGAAAATAATGGATGAAGGAAATAATGATTATTTTCCCAAATAAGGAATATGTGGTAATGAACTATCTTGATGATGAGTTGCATGCTTAATTTATCCCAAATAGGGTGGAAGATGTGAGATTGGATTGGATGAATCAATGCCTTCACTTACCCCAAGCAGGGTAGATCTGGAAAGGACACATCCCAATGGTAGTTGAAATTATTTGATTAAAGTTTTTTACCATATTTTAGGATAATACAATTTTTTTGGATTTTTTGGCATGATATCTCTCTTGGAAATTTTTGGCCTTTTCTAATTTTTAGTGATTTTTTGTATTTTTGGATTATCTTTTTTTAGAGTTTATCTAATTTTTAGGGATTTTTGGATTATCTATTTTTTAATATTTTAATTATCTATATTTTTTGAATATGTATATATAAGGGGTAACTAGAAAATTAAAACCCTGTTCTAGCACCAAGAAGGTGGAAAGTGATGTGAGATGAAGGATGGATGTAGGATGATAATTGATGATTATTGGGCGTGATGACTAAGAATGGATTATGGATATATAAGGACCGGGTAATGTGGGAACCAAGTGTCTATTAATCAAAGTGTAATTAGAATGATAAGTTAATATGCTTCCCAAAATAAGTCTCAAAACATCTTCCATGTATTTATTAAGGTCAAGATTAGAGAAAATATGGGCATAATAAGATAAAATTATATTTGAATAAGAAGTTTAAGATGGATAGTTTAAATTGATTTTGATGGCCAAGATGGTATAGAATGGGAGGGACATATATGAATATGTGGCTACCCCCAAGTTTTGAGCTACTTGTATAAAATGAATTATTTACACATGAAATCAAAAACCTAGTTTTCATCATTGTACTTACCCAAGGTGCTAATCATGGTTTTCACCATTGGATGGAATATTTATCTTTTTCTTTATCTTTTTGATTTTTTATGTGATTTATTTTTTATTTTATTTTAAATCCTCTCAACTCATTTATATATTACAAGATGCATAATGTTGACCCTTTGATCTTTCATGTATGCACTCTAGAGATGTCATTGTGAACTTCATTGTTTTTTAGAATAGCTTCATCCAAATTGATCAAGATGCCATCATAGACCATACAAAATAGGTTAATTATAATGAAGGTGAAGTGTAATTTGTATTGGATGGAGGATGTTTGTGGATTTTTTGAAGGATTTGGATGGATGTGGGGATCATGATGCAAAGGGGAATTGGGACCAATAATCTCATGTTTCATGAGACTGAGAGTATCCACTAGTCAGATTCCAAGGGGATTTTATATTATTTTAATGGTGTTGAAAATAAATGATGTGAATTCATCCTATTACTATGCTAACATAAGAGGGAGATTGATTCTTTGATTTTCTTGATTTTAATTTTGATTTTGGTCCTTTATCACCTCAAAGAGTTTTTCACTAAGGGACTTGAATTTTTACTTTTTGGATTTTTATTTTGATTGTCGCATAGTGCCTCAAATAAGGTTTCACTAGGAGATGTTTATTTCATAGTTTGATTTTTTGGATTATTGGATTCATATTGATTAAGTAACGCTTTATGTTACCTAGGATATTTCAATGCAACTTTATGCTCTTATGGCTATATGTTAGTCATGCATTTGTGCACTGCTTGGTTTTTATGGAATAAGGTTCATGGTATGTGATTCTATAGGTCCCAATATATGGGTGTGGGAGACTAAATTTCAAAATGGTGAAAAGGATGAATTGTATTGATAAAAATATGTGTGGTAACATAGTCCTAGTAGGGACTATGAATGTCACATTTTTCAATGTTAGATGAGACTTCCCCAGAAATCATGGAAGTGTCATGAACATATTTATGTGGATTTACATATGGTTTATAGTTGATGCCATGAGAACTTTTAGGTACATAAATATGGATAGGTTTGATGATTCATTTTTCATGAATACCAGGGCCTTTTCCTTTGTATTTCATGCTTTTAAGGATTTTTTTCTATAGAATATTTGTGTTAGAAAATAAGTCATGAGGGTGTCCTTATATAACCTTGAATGATTACAACTATTGATTTCCTCATCTTTAAGGAGGTTAGATCTAATAAATTATGTAATACCAAATAGGTATGATGCTAGTGTTGATTGGATTTAAATGGTGAGCATGTCCACCTGGAATTAACTTTGATGTTTATTGTCTAGAAGTACCATTATCACTTGAGGCATATGGTGTTAGATGATGGATGGTTGGATATGTGAAGGGATATGGGGTAATAGGCCAAGGATTTTATCATTAAATATGGGTTCATAAAATACTACTAGTTCATATAAGATAGGTTAGTTGAAGATAGGCTGAATAGGAATGGGTAAATAGTGAAGCAATGGTCCATCGAGGATTGTCTCATCAAAAATGGGTCCTTTTTCAAAGAGGGGTGGGCCAACAATGGTTTGGGATTGGATAAAGATGGTTGATTTAACAAAAATGGATTCATTTAAAATGGATTGGCCTAGGATAGAGTGATTATATTGATCTTTACTTAAAAATGGAGGAGTTTGATGGTGATTTGGAAGGAGATCTTGGCATATTTATAATGGGTAATACTCAGACTTGGATGTACATGGTTATCACATAGACAAAGATATTTAGAAGGGTAATGGTAGAATATGATTATATTTTTGGATTTGATGTGGATATAAGCATATATGGGTGTTGGATATCAAAAATTCTAATGGTTGTGACTCAAGGGAATTAGATATTAGAATAGTGGATGAAGATATATGAAGAAATGCTAAGTGGGATAGATGTTGGCTAACTTGTAGGATTTGGTTTATTAGGTCTTAGGTTATGTATGGTAATGCTCAAATTGGTTTATAAATGTCATAGTAATTAAAATTATTCCCAAATGGGTTTTTACAATCCATGACTCAAATTGTGTTGGTTTTAGATTAATTTCATGGTTGATGTTTGATGTTGGTTTTTGATTTCATACTTGATTTTATATTTTTATTTTTGTTGTTGATTTACATGGGATTTTGGATTTGATTTTATGTTTGATGTTTGATTGGGATTTTGATGTGATTTGTTTTTTTATGTTTGATATTTGATTAAGATTTGATTAAGATTAGATTAGATATTTGATTATTGATGTTGGATTTGATCTTAATGGGGAAAATGATGGATGTTTTGATTTTTATCATTCCCAATAGACAAGTGTAGGAGATTGAATGAAAAGATGAGGATAAGCTGTGAATTTGGATATGTTATTGATTTGTAATTAATATGACTTGATCAAAGTTGACTAGATTTGACTTGATTTATTCACTTTGGTCAAATTTGACCTGATGTTTGAATTTTGAATTGAATTTAACTTGGTCAAAGTTGACCTAATTTGACTTGGTTTGAATTTGAAATTTTGATTTTTTTTAATTTTGGTCAAATTTGACTAGATTTGACTATTTATGTTAGATTTGGTCCATGTTCACCAAATTTTGACTATAGATTAGACTTGGTCAAGTTGACTAGGTGTTGAATTTTTAGATTTGACTTGATTCTTTGACTTTATTTTGAGCTTTGGATTTAAATCTTTAATCTTGTAGATTTAACTAGATGTTGACTTTGGTCAACCTTGGTTTAACTTTGGACATTGATATTTAGCTTGGATGTGGTTAAAGTAGACTTGATTCAATATAATTAACATGGTTGTCAAAAAATAATTAAACTTGGGAAATTTGACTTGTTTGAAGTGTATAAGGTTGAAAATTAGCATAGGTCTAGATAAAAATCAAATAAGTACATGCAAGTGATAAGCCCTATGTTAGTAATAATAGGTGTATAATGAAACTAGTTAACCCACCATTATACTCGCATAAAGTGGTGACTAAGTTGGTCTCCCAACCCTCACTATGCATATATATGTGGTGATTAATATTCAATAATGTTGTGTTCTTTGCACTGATATTTATCTATAGATAAATAGTCTTAAGATTGGAAAAATAGGCTCAACTAGGTGTGTCTGATATATACCTTGTGGTATGATGGGGCCCAAATCCATGGAATATGGGGATAACAAGCTTTGTGAGAGGGTATATTTCCTATATAATTTGATGACTAATCTAGAATCTAGATATAGTCTATTTCTAGCTTATTCCATATCATATCTATATTAGCATCAAAACCAACTATCTTTTTTTTAATTATCATTTTAATATATAACATAGTTTTACTTTCTATTTTTAGCATATCTCAGTATAATAAATTTAGTATATTTTAATCCAAGTTTTGGAATTAATTGGCCTAATATAGATCTATTTGTCATACTTATACTTATTCATTTATCTATTCTTAACCCTAACCCTATAGGATCCTTATCTATACCTAGGGTTAAATAGTATGTCTACGTAGGATATAGATTTAATTTTGTATTTACTTGTATGTTATAAAATAATATTTTTCATAATAGATTATTTCATATATAATATTAAAAGACAAAAAATAATTTCATTTAGTTTGCACCTAGAAAAGATAGAAATCATCACTTGCATTATTAGCCTAGATTTTACTTTCTAGTATTGCATGCATTGAAAAGTAAATTTATTTAGTTTTGAGTGCCTTGTATAGTTATCATGCACATTCCATTCCTCTCTCTTGATAAGAGTATCTATAGTTATATTACCCTCATATCCATGTTATAGGTCATAAGTATTCCAACTCAATGAGGTATCACCATCACGTGTAGTCTACTTACCCTCCTAGCACTTGCTTTAGATTTTTTGATGAGTGTGTTGATTTTGATCATCACCTGCAAACTAAAGATCTATGGGATGCCTATTAGGAACATCAATGCTCGTTGGTTGACCCTTTTCTGATGACACATGATCAACATCATTTGGATTTTGGTCATCATGACCAATTTCATGAGTATGTCACATATTCCCATCATCCCCGTGAGGAAGATTACCCATATCATGTTCATTCCCTAGCCTATGGTAGAGATGATTTCCACCATGAGCATCTTCCCCATCAAAAACTACCTTGACATCATCCTCTCTATGATCATGGTTATGATGATGTCAATGGGTAAGGGAAAAATAATTACCATCACGATCCCCATCCTTGAGCTTGTCTCTATCCTAATATCAACCATGCCTATGAGGATATATATTATAATCCTCTATCCCTTTGGGTATGTGTTATTCCTCTTTCTACTCATATCCCTAAACTACTTAAGTTTAATGGGACTCAAGACTCTAGTCCCATGAAGTATATTATGGTATTCATGATGGAGTGTATGGATTTGGAATAGGATTAAGGCATGATGTTTAAGCTCTTCATTCATTATTTATGAGCTAAAGCTATTGTTTAGTTTTAGAATATACCTCTAGATTATCTCTCTAGTTTTTATCTCATTTTATATGACTTCCTCTAATACTGCCATATCTCCAAGCCTTTTAACCTCAACATCCAATAACTCACCTCTATGGTGCAAGCCAAGGATTATAATAACTTTGATTTTGTGTGTAGGTAGAATTTAGACATATATAAATGTAGAATAAGGTTATTAAATGACCAAATTTATGATATGTTCATGTGAGAATTGAGGTAGGAGGTTTACCTTAAAGTTATCAATCATGAACCCACCTCATATGATGAAGTTATTATTGAGTGTCTGAAAGTTGAATTATTTGAGGTGTGTGTGGGCATGTGGCTTGTACCTTCCTAAAAGTCATCTTTTTGACATGATTACAACTAAAACATGATCAAAGGTGGTGTTAATGATTCTCTTCTTAAGAAGAAGGATAAAAAGGATAGCCAAGAGGTGATTTTTTTGATAAAGAATCTAATTGAAAATAAGGCTTCTAAATGAAGCAAAGTAATATAATGGATGGTGTTTCCTTATGAACCCTCCAAGTTTTTTAATTACCATTAGATGAGGGGGCATAATGATTCCAATTATGATTCCCAAAATTCTAGTATGCATGCCTCACCTCTGTCTCAGAGTTATCCTATTGTGGAACCCATATGTAAATAAAATGTGTTTAAGGAGCCTCTACCTAACCATGATAAGGAGAATAAGAATAAAAATAAGAAATCAAAGGATAAATCCCCTTGTTCTCCTTCTTATTCTTCTACCTCTTCTAACTCCTCTTCTCAGGCTAACCCAAGAGGGAAAGCCAAATGTGAGAGTAGGAGGATCATTGCTACTATCAACATAGCCATTACTATGTACAATTTCTTTGTCAACACATGCTTAAGTTAGGACATCAACCCTATTAGAGATACTAGTGGTGTTGGACATCCCATCTAGCCCACAGGGGTAGTACCCCAAAGTCAAATTTGAGTTTTGGCATAACATCCCTCCCTAGGCTCGATAGCATCCTTACTTCATCATAAAGGAGTTATAGTGCCTCTCAATTAGTATCTCCATTTGGGACCTTATTTTCCTTTTCCTTGAGAAATGGATCCTCATCTTTGATGAGCTTGATCTCTCTTATGAGGGTCTACTATAGGATGATGTTGAAGTTTTATTCAACTTTGACACATCCAATCACCCTCATTCTCCCATCTTATCTTTCAACCCTACCTCTTTGCCAAACACTTTGATTATTACAAAGAGGGATATATTCCCTATCTATATTGAGACCTCCATTGATGATTTCCATGTCAAGTAAAGCTATAATTGCCAAGGATCAGGACTAGATCACATTTAGAGATAAGAGAGCCCTTGCTCAAGCTAGAGACCCATAAAAGAACTAGGAAATGTAGAGGAAGATGTAGGTGTTCTAAGTCTCTACTATATTCACCCTTAAATGGGGTTATTACATTCAATTCTCATCTAGATATGGCATGGCTTGGAAGTTACCACATAAATGTACTAGGTATAGTTCATGACTTGCCTCGTAATCTTAAAAATTAATTGTCAATATTTAGTCCAATTGGTGTTACAACTATAGAAGAACATGTTAAATATTTTAAGGTTGCCTTGAGGTTATTAAATGTCATCCATGAATATTTAGATTTTAAATTATTTCCTTTTACATTTAAAGATGCTACATATGAATGGATCCTCAATTTACTTAACAATTGTATTACCTCATGGAATAATTTTGACACTATCTTTATTAATCAATTTGGCAAGATCATAAGCCCCTATGTCATTTATCACCAGTTTACAACCATTAAGAGATACACAAATGATCCCATTAGATCCTTCAATGCTAGGTTCCAAAATATGTTTAGTCAGACCATGGATCCATATAAACCTAATGAGGATTTAGCTATCAAAGTTTACAAAGATGCAGTAGACCCCATGATTTCTATGTTTCTAAAAAGAGCTTTCCCAACTATCAACACATTAGACCAAGATTATTTTGAAGTAGTGGTTATTAGTGACCAAATGTATCTTGAAGGATAGATGGCTTATTCTATCCCAAATGTTAATCCTTAGATGCCTACATTAAACCTTTTCCCAAATACTAACCAAAATTCTCTAGCATGAAACCATCTCCCTACTTTGAATGTATTACCTACTAGCTATGATACTCCTAATTAGAACCTAAGTTTATTGAGTCATCAAGTTACTAATGGATTTCACACCAATGACCAAAAGGCTTTAGTACCACTCAATGGCACTAAAAATAACCAAGTCCAAAATTTTGAGAACCCAAAGAATGAGAATGAATCTATACTAAAGATGGTCCAAATAATCAACATATATTTCTTGTAATTACAAAATAAAGTTGATAATGTTAATCAAAACTCTGGGAGGAACTTCACCTTCCAAAAGTTCAAAAGGCCTAGAAATAGATTTTAAAATGATAGTTTATACAATAATAAATCCAATGAGCCTTCCTCTAGCAAGAAGACCATGGATATTAATCTCACTAATATTGCCTTTCTAGACTATTGTAGGGTGCATGCTACCTCTATACATGGTGAGATTGATTGCATTGAGTTTTTCAAGGCCTTTAAAGCTTTCCAAGAATAAATCAACACATTTGAGGTAATCCCAAATAGAGATACTACTTCAAGTCCTTTTGGCTCCCAACCATTTGACCAAGTGCACATGATAGAGACATTCCAATTCCCTTTCTAAGAGGATAATGAGCTTGAGAATATCCTTGAATATATTCAAGAATTCCAAAAATTCTCGAAGACATACCCTCTGAGAAATAGAGAATAAAAGAAACCATTGACTACTTCCACTCCCCCTAACAATTATAGGACTACTTTAACACTACATCAAGAAATGATCCTAAACCACCTAAGGGCATTTATTCCAAACCTACTATTGAACCTTCATGCAAAACTAGTTAAAACATTATGGAAGATATGAAAAAGATCAAATCTAATATTACTCTACATGAGCTAACTCAAATTACAGAACAAAGAGATTTACTCTTGAAATCCTTGTCTAAGAAACTTGAGAAGCCTCCTAAGAGTGATAGTGTGAATGTGACTAAACAAGTAACCAAAGTAGAGTCCCCACCCTTCTTGCTTATAGTTAGGATATTTGGAAAGAATTTCCATAATTACCTTTTAGATTTTTGAGCCTCAACCAACATCATGCCTATTGGGATATGTGAATAACTTGGGTTGACCCCAATCAAGTCTGATAGGGTGGTCACACAATTGGATAAGTAAAGAGTCAAAGTCATTGGGGAGTTATTAAATGTACATATGTAGTTGGATAATGAACCAAGGGTTCAAAAATTCATTGACATACAAGTGGTGGATATTCCTAGTGCTTATGGATTGCTCTTAAGTAGAGAATAGACTAAGGAATTAAATAGATACATGTCTACTAACTACTCCCACTTATGGTTGCCTTGAAAAGGTGTTCTAAATTAAATAAGGGTAGAAAGAGAACTGAGGATGAGATACATGATAACATAATAAAATGTTGTCAATGAAAAGGTAAACATCCTTGACTCTAGTATAAGATTTTTCACTTTAGAGACTACAAAAGAACCTAGTTCCAAAGACCCTCCTCCTGTACTTGGCCTATGAAAGTTGTATGTTGATGGTGCCAGTCCAAATCAAGATTAGGAGGCAGTATTGTATTGATAGATCTTATAGAAAATAAATATCATACATCTTATAGGTTACAATTCCTATGCACTAATAATTTGGCTGAGTATGAAGCTCTCATTCTAGGATTTCAACTTGATATTAAGCATAAATCCAAGGAACTTACTATTTATGGGGATTCTAAACTAGTGTTTAATTAAGTAAGGACAATTAAGAGGTACAAGTTTAGAGTTTGGGACTTGATGGAATGTTTTGATGATTTTAACATCATGTCTATCCCCAGGGAAGAAAATAAAGCTACTAATGAGCTGGCCTCTATTGTAGCTAACCTTATACCCAATCATGATTCCCCTAACCTCAGTATCGAGCTAGTGCCATTCCCCCTAGTCCCAAATAATGTGAATCATTTTCAAGTCTTTAATGATGATAAAAAAATTCTAGATTTCTTGACCAATTCTAGGGCCTTTAAAGCTCACATCATTGATGAAGTTGATGAAATTTCTTCTAAAAGGGAGCTTAATGGTAAACTCATCTAATTGAATGACAATAAGATACCTAAAGATATGATCTCATTGGAAATATTGTTTGATCATGACAAGATTCTTGAAACACCTAAGGTGCCTAAGGTCAATGGTAAGAACTATCATGCATTAGATCTCAACTCACATGATCAACCCCAACAAGTAAACATAGGAAAAGCTTACACTAAAATGGAAAATACAAAGGCCAGGGAGTTTCTTACAGAGTATAAAGATGTAATTGCCTAGTCTTATGAAGATCTAAAAGTATTTGTCCCAAGGGTTATTAATCATACTATACCTATCAAGGAGAGTTACAAACCCTTCAGACAAAAATAAAGGCCAATCGACCTTGTATTATAACCCATGATATTTAAGGAGGTCAAGAAGTTGTTGGATGCAAAGATTGTGTTTCCTATTAGGCACTCCACTTGGGTTACCAAATTGGTCCTAGTCAAAAAGAAGAATGGGGAAATAAGATTGTCCATAGACTTTAGAAATCTAAATAAAACATATGAGAAGGACAATTAACCCTTGTCTTCTCTTAACCAAGTCATCTGAGATATTTAAAGATTGGCCATGATGCCTTTTTTGGATGGATTTTCTAGATATAACCAAGTTATTGTTACTCAACAAGATAAGATGAAGATAACTTTCACTACCAAGTGGGGAACATATTCTTACAACATAATTCCATTTGGATTGATTAATGTAGGAGCCACCTTTCAGAGGGCCATAACCTATGCTTTCCAAGGCCTAGTGGGTAAATTCATCATCATATACATGGATGGTCTTATAGTGTTCTCTAAGAATAGAGAGGACCATTTCATGCACCTAAATCAAGTGTTTGAAAGGTGCAAGAAGTATGGTATATCTCTCAAACCCAAGAAAATCATCTTCTATGTCACTAAAGGAAAATTATTGGGGCATGTCATCACCAAAGAATGGATTTACATAGATCTTAAGAGAGTGGAAGACATTTCCAAGATTGAGCTACCTAATAATTGGAAGGAACTGAAGTCATTCTTTGGTAAAATTAACTTCTTAAGGAAGTTCATCTCAATGTTTGTTGAGATTGTCAAACCTATAAATGATATGCTTAAGAAAGATGCTGAAATTTCTTGGGATGAAGAATCCAAGAAAGATTTTACTGACATCAAAAAATCAATCAATCAAGCCCCAGTCTTGATAAGTTATAACTTATCAAAGGACTTTTACTTATATTCATTTGCTTCTATCCACACCATGGCTACAGTCTTGAATCAAAAGGTGGATGGAAATGACCACCTTATAGCTTTCATGAGCACTAATTTTAAAAATGTAGAGGTAAACTATTCCTTGATTGATAAGTAAGCCTATGCACTGGTGAAGGTAGTGAAAAAATTCAAGCATTACATCCTTGTAAATAAGGTGCATGCCATCTTACTAGACCCAGCCATAAAGCTTATGTTAAGTCATAATGAGCTTGGGGAAAGAAGAGGCAAGTGGATGGAAATCTTACAAGAGTATGATATAGACATGAAGATTTCCAAACTGGTGAAATGTTAGGTCTTGGTCCAAATGTTTACCAATGCTAATCCCAAACTTCATGTCATGCAATTGGATCAATAAAAATTCTAGCCCAATGAATGGTATGACTCTTTAATACATCTTATCATCAAAGGTAATTGTCCCCCAAGACTCACCAAAGAACAAAGGAGAGCCTTAATGCTCAAATCATCCCATTACCTCATCAAATATGGAGTCCTTTATAGAAATAAATTTGAAGGGATCTACTTAAGGTGTGTGTCCAAAGAAGAGGCTTCTCAAATCATGTCTAATTTTCATAAAAATTTAGGTAGTAGACATCCTTCAGGGAGAACCATAGCCCATAAGATTCTTATGGTTGGGTACTATTATCCCACCATTTTCAAAGATTCCCAAAAACATGTGAGAGAGTTCCACTCATGCCATATTTTTAGCACAAAAGAGCCAAAGGCAGCCATGCCTTTACAACCTATAATGGTAGACAAAAATTTTGCATAATGGGGATTAGACTTTGTAGGAGTTATTAATCCTAATTACTATAAAGGCCATAAGTATATCCTAACTACTGTAGATTATTACATAAGGTGGACTGAAGCTATAGCCACAAAATAATGGAAGACATAGGAAGTGATTAACTTCTTGGAAGAAAATATTTACACCATATTTGGAATCCTAGTTTCCTTAGTTTTTGATAATGGATCTATATTCATATCTATTTAAATGACTAAATGGGATTATGATATTGGCATCTATTTGAAGTTTGCCTCCAATCATTATCCCCAAGGAAATGTATTTTCTAAATCTACCAAAAATAATCTTATGAAGGCCATCAAAAATTCTAATGCAAATAAGCTTAGAACATAGAATAAGCTCCTTAAGTATGCATTGTGGGTTGACAGACTAAGGATCAAGTAGGCACTCAAGGCTTCACCATTTTTGTTGGTGTATAGTCAAGAACCTATATTCCCCATCACCCTCAAATTTCCTATGTTCACATTCATCTAAGAATACCTGGAGGAAAGCCAAGAGCTTGTTAATTCTAGGATATTGGACATCATTCAGATGGAGAGTGCTAGAGAAAAGGAACTTACAGACTTTAGTAGGCATCAAGAAATTTTGAAAACATGGTTTGACAAAAGGTCCAAGATGAAGGTATTAAAATAGGGAGACCTATTCCTCCTTTGGGACAAGGCATCAAAACCTAAGGGCAAGCATGGTAAGTTTGTACCATTGTGGATTGTCCCATACCAAATTGTAGAGACCTTGGGCAATAACATTTTCAAGCTAAAAGACCTTCAAGGAGAAAAATTTGCATTGCACACCAATGGGAAATAACTCAAGCATTACTTTGATACTTCTCCACTAGGGGTCTTCATGGAATAACATCTATAAGATTATTTAGAGTTAGAGTAGGTAGTCTATTTAGTTTCTTTTCTTACTTTGTTTTCCTGATTGGCTTGTATATATTTGTTTACTTATGTTTGTTTATTTCTTATTGTCTATTTGTTTTGATTTTTTTCCTTTCTACTTGGTTGTGCTCCTTTGTTTTAATAAAGTCTCATGGACTATCCTTTCTTATAATTTCTCAAAATTTAAGCATTTCAAATGAGGGCATGAATCCTACACAAGAGGACCTAAAGCTGTAATATAGCATTGTGTTACAATATATAGACTTTCAAAAGACTCACATGGAAGTAAGTTAACCCCTCAAGAATACAAAACATTACCTAAGACCAAAGATCTATTTTAATAAGAATCATGTATGTAGAAGGAGAGTTCAAAAGTTAAGGCATATGCATATTTTCACTTAAAACACATCCTTTTCTAAGATTAAGGTTTCAACTAAAGGTGATTATCCTAAGGCCAAAATATTTTACCAAATTCTTATAACCTAGTTATCTTAGCTCCAAACCTTTGTTAAAAATCAAAAGGACACAAAAAATGGACTTAATGCTAAATCAAAAGATGTAAAATCAAAAGTGATTCAGACAACCTCCACCAAGGCTATAGACACCTAGATGGTAGTGGAACAAGGCCATGAGGGAAGCCAAAGGTATCTATATTGGGGATATGGACACTTTTTTGGTAGTAGAGAAATGCCCAAGCCTCCCTCAAACTAAGAGCAATTATTCCTAAAATAATATCTAAATATGCTCAAATTCAGATGCAATGGTCAAAAGGATATGAACCTAAATTTTGTTCCCTAAATTCTCATGACAAAAAGTAAGTGGAATCAAAGCACACACACAACATGTTTAGGCTCAGACATAAGGATTTTAATTCTACACATTTGATGCTTGTTTCAACCTTGAATTGACCTAAGTAATGATATGTGGATCAAAGGAGATAAAGGACTTATGTGTTCGTTTAAACTAGAGTTTCTAGGTTCTAACATATTACTATGTTTCCCTTATGAGTCACCATTGTTGTTGGGACCAACATACCCCATTTTTATGCTTTGAAAAATAGGGACCCTTGTAAATGTTTCAAAACATCTATATCTTGGTATAGATTTCATGAGGTTATTCTTCTTAAAATTTGAAGATCATCCACTTGAAAAGGGATAGGTCCTTGCATTTTTAATTATGATTTATGAGCTAACCCTATTGATGATTACTCTCATATGGATAAGTTCAAGTTTCATGGAGGAAATCAAGGTTCTTAAGCAAAAACTCTAAGGTTTCGAATTCAATTTTTTGTGGGAGAAAATTTAGCGAGAATTGGTCCTTTAAAAGAAAGACCCTAAGTTTAATTTCACATTAAGGCTCGGTTATGTTTTCAAACATGCCCAAAACTTGACATAAAATTATACTTAAGTCTCTTTTTATGTTCCTTCCCCATTTTAAATCCCTCCTAACCTTATTAAATGTTATTTTCAAAAGCCCCATTTCATCCTAAACTAAGACCTTATCAATGTTTAGCCTAAGTTTTAATCCTAAAATGTCTTGGTGTTTGTTCAACACAGATGACACCTCGAGGATCCCAAAATTTAGTATGAATAACTACAGATGTCATGCTCTAATTTGATGTCTTAAATTAGATGTAGATATAATGGTCCTCACTTCCCTAGAGGCCCAATCTAATGGTGTGAGATCATCCTAGGATGGACTATGCACTAAACCTCGCTCACTATAAAATTTTATATGGAATTTTATTTTGATGACCTCACTCCCATCTTTTGACATTCATGAGGATGTCTTTGATGTTAGTGAGACCTTAAAAAAAAAACCCCATCCAAAATTTTATCCTTAGTCCAAAAGAGGACCTTATAAACATTTAAACCTTAGGCTTATCACATTAAAACTTAGACCATAATGTGTTTTAATATTATTAATCTAAGGTTAACCCCTTAGCTTAAGCCTATGTGCATCATGGACTAACTTAATGTTCATTCATATTACAATATTTGACTATTTTCATTCACCCAAAAACCCTTATCCAATTAAGCAAGATCAAAGAGCCCCCAAAGCTGAGCCAATCAAAGAAGACCTCTCAAATCATGATCCATAGTTCACATTCATTGCTTAACTTGATCTAACAGATCATGTCAACCCTGAAGTCCTGAGAGCACTAAAAATGTGACATGTGGTACATTATCATTTATCCAAAGGGACCTCATGAGATTAAATTTGAGAGTCATGATCCCATCATTTGAAATTCATGAGGACATCTTTGACATCAATGAGATCATCAAATTTAACCACAACCAACCTTTCAACCAATCAACTTCAACCTTATGGATCATGATTGATAGTTCTTTCTTAATCATTAATCTTAATCCAATGACTTGAATTAAATGTGTAATTTTCAACCAAGGACCTCAGATCTTGATAGCTTGACACATGGATGAACTACATCTAGTCATTTCCCAAGGAATCTAGAATATGCCACCTAACATAACTGGGTCATCCAAGATCTGAGTGACCAACTAGAAATGACTTCTAAGATCTTAATCAAAGGCTCAATGGAGTGACATAAAAGGATTTATTTAAAAGCCAATGGATAATATTCAAAGGGATTCCTATGGGAGTGTCATGAGAATAATCTTAAGGAGGTCCACGTAAGCACCATGTAAGCACTAAAGGACAATCCTAATATTTAACATACTTGAAAAGATAAAATTTGCATAAATGGTGCCATCCATAAGATCTAAGACACAAATACATTTATGAAAGTTGTCACCTTCACCATTAAAGCCTTATAAACCCTATCAGAGTAGCTTAAATCCCTAAAACTTGACTTTAAGCCTCAAAACTTAACTAATAAGGACATAACTGCATTAAACAAGATCAAAGTGTCATCCTGAGCATCAAGACCAGTCATATTTCAAGGAAATTAAGATCATGGAAATGGAAAGGCAATAGTGAAAAGAAGAGATAGACATGTACCTATCTACAAACTATAAAGGGAGGCACTTTGGAGATACTAAATTTGACACAGGAGCATTGGTTAATGGCATAAAGAATAGGTATGAGATTTTCATTGTAATTGAGGAGCTATAACCTCTATCATCTAGTGATAAAAGGGTGGAAATCATGAAGAGAAATTTCAAGGACCTAGTTACAATTCAAATGATATGTCTTCATTAACCTGCTTCTAAACTTGAGGTATTATATTACATTGACATCCTTGCACCATTGTTTGTTGATTGTAAAATAGACAATGACTAGATCATCAAAGAAGGAGGGTCAAGTAAAATTTCTTATATTGACCCAGTAGATTTTAGAGGCTACTATAAGCTCCTTATAGCTCACATAAACCTCCTCTCTATCAAATAATGGACTACCCAACATAATCTAGATGTTATCCTGAGACCTTGGTTAATCTAAGGAACTCATGTAGCCAGGAACCATGATGGTAAAATCCCTATCATTAAATTTAGAGAAGGGATTAGAATCATTATGACCCTATTTTTTATAGATATAGGGGTATCCACCACAACCTATATCAACCCTAGATGGGTTTCCTACATATATGCTATGGTGGAAGAGAAGCTAACTCCACCTATTGGAGAGCTAATTAGGATCCACTTAGTGAGACAATTTTATGGCATTAAGAAAAGGATAATCTAATAATTCACCATGATTTCCTATTTATTGGAATCATTAATGGAATCTAATCATATTCCTAGTGTCAAGAATTGGTCCTCCCATAGCAAAATTACCATTTTCCATCACTATGAAAAGTTGCACATCTTCAAGTATAGAGTTCATATGCAGTTCATTTGTGATTACATATACCCTGCTTTGGTCAAGAATATCATAGGTAACCCCATGCCCAAGATACACCCTCTTTTAAAGAAGTATGTTGAACTCATGGGAGATATCTAGTATTATCCAAACTACACCATTATAATAATAAAAGGGATGATGACCCAACCATTTAGGTTGCCTATCTACGTTCCCCTCAAGGTGGCTAAACAAGAAATTTCTCACCAAATATTCCAAATAATTGATAATGTTTGAAAGGAGAAGAGGAAGGGAATTCTACATCCCTTCCCATTCTTGATTGGGAGAACTTTAATCCAGGACTAGAAACAATTGGACATCATGTCTAGACATAGGGATGCCTTCTACTTTTAGAAGGATGACCTAAAATAATGAGACCTTAATAATAAGGTTTTACCTCATTTAAAGTTAAATAAACTAACCAAAGTAAAATATGAGCATAGGGTTAGTCTATATGACCATTTTTACACCAAAGTTGTAGATTTTGAGGAAGTCCTTACTAGGTGCAGGCAACATGGTTTCAAGCTTGAACATAAAATACAAAGAGAGGAGAAACTAGTGTGGGAGAGATGAAAAATTAACCCATTATAGTATCATCTACTACCTTCTACTTCTAGTGCACCTCCAAGTTAGCCATAATAATAAGCACTCCAAATTCAAATACTTAGTGAGAAGAAACTAGAAGAAAGGCTAGGAGAAGACCCTTCATCATTAGCCTAGACTTCAAAACCATCTTTTCTAGTGGAACCCTTTGATATGGTTTCCCTTGAACCATATGAGATGGTGGAAGAATTATTCAAAGAACTTATAGATACCTATGGATATGATCAAGAAGATGAGGGAGCCACATCTAAGGTGGCACAAATTAAAGGACCTAAAATAGGTGATGAATAAAAGGGAAAAGAAGTGGCATTGTAATTGGTCCCTGTCACATAAAATATGAAGGAAGCTGAGATGGCCCTTGTCCCTAGGTCTTCTAAAAGACCAAAGGTGACCTGGACCCATCCCACTAGTGAAGTAAATTTGTTCAGTGATGAGTTCCCCATACATGTACCTATCATTCCTAACTAGTTCATATATGGGAAACTCTAAAAGGTTCCTTCCTAATCACACTCACTAGAAATTACCATCTCTACAGGTGGAGATCCCCTTGACAATGTCAAATCCTGGATTAAGGAGCTGATGAAGGATCAAGAATAAATAATAATTATTCAAGTAGCCAAAGAAAGTGGCAAGAAAATAAAATATCTATGAGCATTAAGTGGAACTAGGATTGAAACCATAGAGACAACCAAACTCTCTGAACTAGTAACCACTATCATGTATAATCCAAATATAATAGGGTTTGAAAGGGTGATAACCAAGAAAGATACCATTGGAATCAAGGAGTTTACCTTTCAAAAGTTGAAACCTTTTGTAGGCCTAAATCCTATACAAGGACAACTAGTAAGGAAGCATCCCATCCATTAAGAGGACGTGACAAGTTTGGTGGTGGCCCAATTAGCAATGACCATGGCTAGAATCCTAGGGATGTAATAGAGGATCACCAATCTAGAAAAGGAGAAGAAAGACTTAGAAGTAGAGGTTACATTTCTAGTCCTTGAAGATATAATGAAACTATTGAATAAGTCCTTCTTGGACACATTTGAAGGGTTAAAGTCCTTGAAGCTCAGATCAAATACCTTTACCCATAAAATTATTAAAGCATAGGTATTAATCACTTAATGATAAAACTCTAGAGATTAGGAAACTAAATTGATTAATGTCTATAACACCAAATAGGTCCAAAGCATCAAGATCATAAATTTGAAGCATTTACATGCCCTCTTAGGAGTAATTGAAGATAAGATATTGGACTTGAGAAATTAGTGTGATAGTGTCAATATCTTCATAGAGGAGGATAAAGGCTTGAGAGCAAGGATGGAGAATCTCTTAAAGGAACTATTGGTAAACCCTTCTAAGACCAATGCCATAGGCCTAATGGATGATGAAGATTTTAAGTAAAGGGTTAGTACCTTCATCTAGAACATCAAGGACAACTAAGGCTAGCCTATCAAAGATAATTAGAAGGTCCTTGATATCATCATTACATCAAAGAAGCATATTATAGAGACCCAATGCATTTAGCAACTTAAAGCCAAGAGTGACAAAGAATTTAACACATTGGTAGATCAAGAAGAGGATTGTTTGATGAAGCCTACAATAGATTTTGAGTTAATCAAAGAAAAATATACCAAGGTGAAGAACATCCTCAAGCAGTAACCCTAGGGACCAACCAATGTAACGTAAAAGAATATTCTTTTGTAATATATGATAGTTTTAAAGCATATATTAGTCCTTTTATCAAAATTGGTGTAGAAAGCCTTTTGCATTATTATCTTTGTATTAAGGATAGTTTTCCTTACCATACATATGGATATTTTGAAAAGATAACTAGTATACTACCTATGTTTCCTATAAATAGGCAAACTTTACCATTTTGTAAAGGGAGAGACTCTGATCAATTTGTATACAAAAGAGAATTTAATATAACTAAGGAATTCTAAAAAGATTATTTGAATAGTTTTTTGAAAGCCAATGTTGTCTCTCAATTGCATGTTATTGTCTTAAATTTGAATGGTTCTCTATATTTTGAGCTACATTTTCTATCATAGGGCTGTTAGATGTTAATTTGTGTTAGTGCTAGATTAAATTTAAATATATTATGTATACTTTGTTTTATTTTCTTTGCATTTGGATGTGCATATGTTATCTAGGTTACACCATCAAACTTTTAAAGTGAACTTGGTTATTACTTGTGGTTTATATATCTCCTTTGAAGCTTGCCTGATTTGTGATGCAATCTAAGTTTATACTATTTTACACCATAAATTGGTTCATGTATGCTCAAAGTAATTATAACTTTGTTATAATATTTGAGAGGGGTATTTGCAATCATGTTCTCTTTTTTGCCTTACCCTTTCTTTTTCTATTTTATTTATCAAAGCTAACCAAGTT
Source organism: Torreya grandis (assembly GCA_037957365.1). Lineage (NCBI taxonomy): Eukaryota > Viridiplantae > Streptophyta > Pinopsida > Cupressales > Taxaceae > Torreya > Torreya grandis. Next base: position 423,874 of record JARHVA010004563.1, on the reverse strand, counting down.
TAAAGACCATTATTAATATTCATTTAGATTAACTTGTTGGCTAGAAATATCACAAAGATCTAGACCTTGGTGGTTCCCAACTACCAAATTGTTAGGTTGTGGAGCTAAAAGCTTCAACTGTTGCAAACATGGAGGAGGTTGCTGAGTTCCAGGGATACCGACGTTGGCAGTGGGACCAACGTTGGTCATCTACAGTGCAGAAGGGCAACTAACATCAGTGAGAGTTGGTTGACATCAGTCACCTCCAGGCAAATAGGGACTGATGTCGATCGCCTATGGCAGTTCCAAAACTGTTCATTGCACGGATAGTTAGTTCATTGAACTGAGTGTTTACATGTTAAGGGATAATTATAGTCTCGAGCTACGTGTTTAATTATTGTAATTAGAGGTATAATTATTGTATGCATGGGATCCTATTTAAAGACCCATGAGGCATGTATTGTAATCAAGAAGGCAAGTAAAGCATTGAAGCAAGAAAGCAAGTTCAAGGAGATCTACAAGGTGTAAGGTCAAGGATATCAACTGAAGCATTCAAGGAGGGGATAACAACTCAAGTTGTTGAGTTGGTTGTGGTTGAGCAAGAGAGAGAGGGAAGAAGTCCTTGAGGTGTGGCAAGCCTTAGAGGTGGAAGAAGAAGTGGCATCTTCTTTATTGTATTTTCTTCTGAAGATTATTTAATACAAGATTGTGTATTGTCTCTCAAATTCTTTGCTATTTCAAGTTTCTAGTTACTTAATCATTCTGGTATAATTCCATGTTTAATTGCTTATAAGAAAGGTAATCAATTGTGTTTCCTTGGAGGGGTTCCTAACAGTTGGTATCAGAGCTACGATTGTAGGGAGCAGGTTATTATTTGATTATAGGTCATTCGCAGGGGTTTCTATTTGAGTGGGAGTATAGCAATGGAAAAAGAAAGTAAGCTATGAATGGAGAAGTTTAACAGCAAGAATTATCAACATTGGAGGATGCAAATAGAAGATTATCTGTATCAGAAAGATTTGTACTTACTATTGGGTTGGGTTGCATGCAAGCCCACAGATATGAAGGATGAAAAATAGAATGTTCTTGATCGAAAGGCTCTGGGATCCATAAGGTTGAGCCTTGCATTGTTTGTGATTTCCAACTTATCATAGTGTAAGACAATAGAAGAGTTGATAAAATCTTTAGCAAATTTATATGAAAAGCCCTTGGCTTCAAATAAGGTATTTCTTATGAAGCAATTATTTACTTTGCAAATGCAAGAAGGTGGATTGATATATACTCATCTTAGTGATTTCCATGGTTTGGTAAACTAGTTAGCTTTAGTCAATATTGTTTTTGATGATGAAGTAAAGGCTCTCTTAATTTTATGCTCTTTACCTAAAAGTTGGGATA